>JSYW01001235.1:0-16099 GCA_000787475.1 Lentinus polychrous | reverse complement strand
ATACGAGTCCGGTTTGAATACGCTCCGGACAACAAGTAGAACCGAGTTCTGGACAATGGGTCTGAACGTGCGTAAAACCGTTCACCGGATTACCACTTCTACGTAAATCGCGTGGAATCAGACCGCGTCAGAGTATACGAGAAGTTTCGAGGGAGGGCCGCTCAAGTAACTGCGACGTAATCTCCATCCTCCATCATGACTAGGATATCAAGCGACGGTCATACCCAAAGCCGTCAATACGACCGGGACAGACATCCAGAGCATCGTGACGGCTCTTGAAGCTGATGAAGGTGTTCCGCTGACCGGTCTGAAGTGTCAGATGTGTATAGCTCTACCACTAGCATAAATCACTTACGTCGAGGAAGGTATTGCACTACTGCCGCTGCCGGTGGCAGTTGAAGAAACCGCACTAGTCGCGGACGAAGAAGCAGAACCAGTGTCGGAGCCAACTTGACCGCTCGAATTGAAGGCCTTTGTCGTATTGGATTGCAGTACCCAGGAGATCCCACCCATAACGTGCTCTAGGTACAGGTCATCCTAAACACGCCAGGCAAACAGGCAAGTCAGCTTTATCTGCATCGGATAGCAATTACCTTGCCTGCGGGTTAATGCGGCACTTGTGCTTACCTTCCAAGTCTCGTTTGTATGACCCAGGCTGGTGTAGAAGCTACGTCCGGGCGTCCCACCTTCTTGAACACCCGCGCCATGTTCTTGGAACCAAGCTGTAGGGTGCGGGGTACCTTGATTGAACTTACGAGGACCCGGATCTATGGGTTAAGATGCTAAAGTCAGCTGCCAAATGCTACGCGGCTTTTGGGACCTATTGCCTGACCTGTGTATGTTGACTCGTCAGCAGATAAAATCACAACAGCTCCAACGTCACGAGGGTCGGATTTGAAGTTGTACCTGCGTGAAACATGACTCAGATCAGCCGGTTACTCAAGATTTGTAGCAGTGACATCAACAAACATCTCGTCGAAAACTTGCCAACGGTCTGGGAGCATGCTTGTACTCGGATGAGACTTGTCGATGACGTTCACTGTCTGAGAGACCCGGGCGGTCAGGAGGTAACTCGGAAAACGAACAGTGGTAGAGATGCGGAATATACTACTGACCGCATTAGTGATCTCGGGGTGGTAGTCAAAGTGTGCACCTATAGCCGTAGGAGTTCAGGCAAGACTGTAGCCTAATGGATATGTGTTGAACGTACCAAGTTCTCTGTCAAAGAAGGTAGAGTTACGCTGGCAGTCGGAAGCCGCATGGATCCCGACGAAGTTTCCTCCAGCATTGACATACTTCTGGAATGCAGCCTCAGAGTTCTCATCGAGCACTTTGGCGCGATTGCACGGATAGTGACTGATAAACATAGTTTACGAGACGCCAACTAAACGGAGGAACGTACCTTGTCCAGTATTGCTCAAGAACAAAACAGCATCATACGAATTAATCCTGCCACTCGAGAACCACGTTTGATCCTCTGTATTGTCAAACTGAATATTATACTGTCCTCCTTTTCCCTTCAGGGATTGTATAGCAGTGGGTATAGAGTCATGTCGGAAGTCTGCTGTGGCGGAAAAGATGAGGACCCGAGCAGTCGAGGAGTTTGATTGCTGCGCAACAGTTGGTGTTGGGGTGAGTAGGCTGAATACAATGGCAGAGAACGTTAGCAATAGAGGAGACAGGCCGGCCATTCCTCTTGTAGTTGGACGGATGAGTAATGTACTAGAATGGCTTTGCTATAGAGGTTAGGAAACTACGAAACTCGATCGTCGGTCTTGACGTGCTGCAGCAGCGCGTCAACCACGTGATTGCCAACACTCACGTGACTACCGACGTCACACCGAGAATTCCGCATGCGCGACGCGCAATTCACCGCTTTACTACACTCTGTCAGGATGTCTGGAGGGCTGAATCGTCTATCCCAATACTTTGGTCGCTCAGCCCAAGTTCTGAGGGATAGCACCTCTCGCAGTATGTTCAACAATGCGCTTCTCCGAATTCACAAACGAATAACACACACTTACCGTTACATACAGTCCTTCGAATGCAAGGGGCAGACGAGCCTTCACGCGCCCCACTAAGCCTGCTCACCTTCAACTCTCACCAAGACCTCTCTAGGATTGTGACAGGATGCGACTCCGACATCGGCGGCACGTCCTCGGTACATTTTGACCTCGATCAATCCACAGCAGTTCAAGGCAACGACTCCGAGAAATCTTCCTTGACATACTTGGGCAGGCCGACGGGCAAGTTCTGGGGAGAGATGAGCCTTGCTGTGCGAGAGGGTATGCAAGGGAAGATTAGAGGTGGTTATGCTGGATTCAGGAGTAAGGCATGCCCGCACGTTTCGTATTGCGTTTGAATAGCGTTGCTGAACTGACAGGTGATATTATTTTGCCTTTTTATTGTGATTATAGCCTCGGCCGAGTTTGTTTGGTGAATTGACGGACGACGTATCCCGTCATCAATACTTGGCCCTGCGCGTTCGAGCCGCTGGGCACCCTCGAACTCGGAATTCATACTACGTCAACATCCAAACGGACGGCCCCATCCAGAGCGACCTTTGGCAACATCGGTTGTTCTTCAATCGGGATGATGGTGGTTGGGAGGACGTTTTTGTGGGTATCCCAGTACCCCACCGCACGAACTGATACTCACGAAACCCCTGGCTCTCGCTACCGAATAGATCCCATTCGACCGCTTCGTCCTAACCAACACAGGAGAAATCTCCGAACAACAAATCGACATGTTCAAAGAGCGTATCCGCACAATAGGCATCTCGCTCCTGGGTGGGAACAGCGGCGTCGAAGGTCCCTATGAACTAGGGATAGACTCAATCCGGGCTGTAAACGAAGAAGACGTTTCCGTAGAACCTAGTAAGTCTCCTTGTGACAGTTTCGATTTAGCTTCTGCGGTCTTGGTACACCGGTTTTCCGCCCGCATCCCCTCCACTTTTGTCTCCTGACCTTGCTCATTGTTTCTTTGATCTTGTAGAACGAGAATTATCAGAGGGCACGCCATGGGAGAGGCCTCTGGTATAACTGGATCGTGGTCCGGAGTCAACTTGAACTTGTAGCCTAAGTACCACATACTCGTCTTCTAGTTCTTCCACCTCTCTCTTCTCTCCTTCCTCCAACGACAGCGTCTCTCCATGACACTACAAGAAAGCTTGAAGTGCACTGTTCGCCTCAACGTCCCTCGCTTACCTCAGGCTCCCTGCAGCCCACCGCATGTATCAATCATTCACTGACACGAACATGCAGACAGCGAAACACACATCCTGTTCGCATCAGAGGTCTATGGGGATAGAAATGGATTCTATACGAGAGTACACAACGATATATGTAGCTTCTTTCCAGGATTGATGAATGAAAAAGAAGACTATCCAGATCCAAATCCAATCCGACGCCGGAGTCTCATATATACGGTAAGGGATAGGGGTGTAATAGGAATGTGTATGGGTGACGGGGGAACGAACGGAGCGACGCACGAGGACGACAAATCAAGCGGTGCCGTGGAAGAGACCTGGGATCTAAGAGCAGAAACGTCAAGACGCTCCAGATTCAGGAAGGACGATGAACGTTAACTCCCAAATAACTGGTAACCAAGCTGAGCGATGGCAAACGCAACGAGACATGCAGACGAATAAATCAGAATTTAAAGAAGAGAAGAGAAAGAGTAAATATGGTACAAGTTGAATAAAAGGTAAGTTTTTATCTTCATCTGAGGGAGATATACTGGTAGTCGGGAATATAAGCAAGAAAAACGGCGAGCTGGAGACTTGGGTGGGAGAGCACGGGCACGATGATGGGAGTGTACGATATGGCGCAGAGAAAGAAAAAGACAGAGAAGATGCACACCGAGAACCAAACAGGGAAATGGAACCAAACGAGGTGACGCAGACGGAGAGGTAAGTTTAGGCAACTTTAGACGGGTAGACGGAGGGAGCGGGGCAAGGTAACGGGCTAAGAAGATCAGGGAGACGATCACTGGAATCAAGAAAGAACAGTGTGACAGAGAATTCCGGGTGGTGGTGTGAATCATGCAGACTCAATGGGGGGGCAAGAGAAAAACAGATAGAAGAGTGAAGCACAATGCCACCAGTTTTCCACGTCTATGCGACGATGCAGCCTCCACAGCATCCGCCGGCACCCTCATCGTGAGGGCCGGTGCCTCCGCTGTAGACACCGGGGGCAGATGGGCCAACGGACTGCACGCCGGGGCGACCAGTTTGTTGTTCCTTTCAGGAGTGGTGTCAGCGAGCACGGAAAACGGGCGGTGAAGTGAAACAAGTATCATACCTTGTTGTACTTCCGAATCTCACGGACAAGGTTCATGAAAGCCTCGTCGACGTTGATGCGCTGCTTGGCAGACGTCTCGATGAACTTGCAACCAAAGTGCTTTGCAAGATCACGGCCCTCTGATGAGCGAAGAAACTTGTCTCAGCAAAAGAGCGGGTACACGCAAGCTTTACGCCCGTCGGACATACGACACTTACCGTTCATGCCAACTTGGCGCTCGTACTCGAGATCACACTTGTTGGCAACGACAATGACAGGGAAGGAGTCTTGGTCTTTGACTCGCAGGATTTGTTGGTGGAAGGTAGTGATTTCCTCGAACGAGCTTCGGGAGGTGATGGAGTACACGAGCAGGAACCCCTCTCCGGTTCGCATGTACTGCTCACGCATCGCACTGAATGGAAGATGGGCTCAATATAGCTTCATGTTACTTGTATAGGATGGGAATACGAACCCATATTCCTCTTGACCGGCCGTATCCAAGACGTCGAGAAGGGCGACCTCGTCGTCAATGACACATTGCTTCCGGTACGAGTCTGCAAAGGTGGCCATTAGCGACACGTCGTACGTGCAGTCTACCTTCACCATACAGCGCCGTGTGCTACTGTACTACACGTATGCAGAGCAGTAGTGCGGCACAGCACGGCAGAAGGAACATGACAAATGAATGGAAGACGCGACATACCCTCAATCGTCGGGTCATACTCCTCGACGAAGTGACTCTGGATGAACTGGATGGTCAAGCAAGACTTGCCAACACCTGCGCAAACCGCACGTGTTACTCCTGGCCCTATAACACAACTTTCACGGACACATACCACCACCGCCGACAACCACAAGCTTGTATTCTCTCAAGAACTGGGCCTGTTCATGTTCCGTCAGTTCTAGCGCTTCTTATACGGAAGCAAATGTGTCACGCATGTAGAACTCACCCTAGACATGGCGGCTTTGCTTCAGTCTGTAGATGAGTATGAAATGAAGGGAGAACAAGCGGGAGGAGAGGGAGGGCTGAGGCGGGACTCGGTGCAGAGTGGGAAGAACCTCGAACTATTTCTTCGACCAACACCGAGGAACAGGTATATTGATGCGCGCCAAACACGCGCAAACACCCCATATCGTCCACCCGGCGTCTCTCCTCCAATCTCTGAATTTATCTCTCTTTTTGGGCGATTACTTCGCAATCCAGATCCCGAGAAATGTCATGTGGAGGCGAGCCTGTCTGGAATGCGGTTGCTCTATGCGCGATGCTACAAAATCGCGCTATGCATTGACAGAGACTGAAGGTGCCATTCAAGCATAAAGCTAGTGCTACTATTAGCCTATCAACTAACACCTGGGAACACCTATCCCTGTAAGTGCCTCTAGGCTAGTACTGAAACTTAGAATAGCTTACTACCACTGTTTGACAGCACAACCCAACTGTTATCTGTCAACCACACCCTTCGGACGCAACGCTACCTCTCCCGCACCCTCCAGAAACGTCTCGCCGTGCTCGCACGGACTGTATCATCTCCATCAAGCGTTGGAGAGCCCTCGAACGGACTCGTAAGTTCCTGCATTGCATTATATTCAATTCGCCTTTGTCAGACCCCCAGATTCAAATGACCTCACTCCAACCCGACGTTGATATGAGACGGCCTCGGGAGGTCTCAGCATCACCATCTTGATCATGATCGACAGATGTGTAGAGTGCTTCAGTGAATATGACATGACAGGAGTACTTATGCCCCTTGGCGCCCAAATACAAGGGCGTTTGCGGTTCGTGTACCCCCCTTTGAATGGAGCGACGTCAAAGATGCACAACTAGTGCTACTGCTATTCGTTTTGGTTTGAGTATTCGATTCACTACGCTGTGGAAAACTGCTATGTGCTATGCAGTTCATATGACGCTCGGATGCCTGTCAAAGTGTTTCATTTCGAAACGGAGGCAGGCAGACGCCACATCTCGGTACACGCATACGAATCCTATCGGTATGCGCAACCTGGGGACAATCCTCTACTCGACCAGGAATCAAGATCAACCCCTTCCTTGTCGGAACATTGTTAGTAAGTCAAGATAAGATGAACAACTCAGCATCTCATCTCATTGTAACTCTCACGTCAGTGGTTCTATTGCAAAGTTATCCACGATTATCAGGCTCCGATTCGACCCTTCTGACGTGTTCAACATCCTTCACGCTCGGCTTCCATTCTCATGTTGCATTCGACACCAGGAATCCTCGACATAGCCATAGTCAGCGCCTTGAAGAAGCATGCTCTGCTCCATGCACCCATTGCCTCTTCACAAACTTCTTGCGCTTTTACCTTTCCATATATATCCAAAGGTGGCTGAATAAGGTAATCATATTCAGCCCCCGAGATGACCGAGGAGGTTGGATAATCGAAGTTAGCAAAACGGCGCGAATTTGTCGGGAGCCCTGAATTAAGCCACTGTGGTTTGCACAAATTCTGCCTTCACAGACTTTAGCTCGAACCTGCTCAGACCCATTGTACATTTTTGACCTTCTGGAATGCCGCCGGGTTCCTTCTGATTCCTTGCAGGATGCACGGCTGGTGCACGTGGTGACGTCGACGGTCTTGTAGGACCTTCATGAGGACCTTCTTGATCACCGTATCCGTGCCATCGCTGCTTATCTATTAATCTAATATACAAACCGACCCCTATCTTGACAGCAAGACATCGGCCCGGGTGGCTGAAGATAGGACCTCGATACATGTACACCGTGATGATGGACGATTCTCCCCCACCTACAACAATATATTGCGTCTTGCGAATGGTATCTACGACAAAGGGTAAAAAGAAGTGATGCGAAATGTGATTGTAAACAAGGTATCCTTACAAGAATTACAAGACTATCCAGCTTGCGAAAGAAAGTAGTGCAATAACGAATAAGTTAGAATCAGAAGAATCCCCGACTCTGCGGGATGCCAGTAGGTGTCAACAGCGTCGGCTTCCTAGAAGGACCATCTTGGATGACAGCACTAGGAGACCTTACCGATACAGGAATGCTCGGGTACCGGTTTAGTCCCATGGGGCCGTTGAGAACAGATGGGGGCAGTGAGGGTGAGCGAACGGGGTCAGGGTAAAACGAAGCTGTGCTATACATGGAAATCTCTCTCTCCTTTCCAAGCATGAGTGGCCGGATTCCCGGTCGGAGAGAGGACGGGATACTATTTTGTTTCGCCAGGTCGTCCATGGACTTGGATCGACGGCGGTGTGCTTTGGTCGCGAATGAGGATTGCGTGTTCCCAGCGGGAGCAAGCGTCGTCAACTCATTTTTCCTCAATGCAGCGATCACCTTTGCGGAGGAAGAGCCTGCTTCGATGGATGCCGACTTCTTATGCGTGGGCGTCCGGAGAGGTTGGTTTGACCTCCTGGAGAACTCGCCCATGAACGCGCTAAGTGGGACATCTCCATCACTGATATCGGCCGTGCTGCTCATGGGGTAGCTCGAAGATGCCGAGGAGCTAGGGGAAAACGAAGGGCCTGCGAGGGAGGAGTTACGCTCGCCCTCACCGAAAGTCAACCGTTGAGCCTTCTCGTCGAAGCGAGCGGCCGAGTGCGGGCCGTACATCTTGATGAACGAATCCCGAGCCACACGAGCAGTGTAGCTTCCAGCCGGCGGTACAGCACTGTTCAAGTTGACGGGCGCAAGTGACTCTTCGGGAGAGGTGACTTCGACGGTCATCGTTGGGCGACGGATGACGGGTGAACGGTTCTGACGACGAGGAGCAGGTAGACCAACAGAGCCTTCGGAGGAGTTTGACCCTCGAGACTCGGGACGTTCAGGAGTGATGTTGTCCACTTCAGCGATGGGCGTGATAGGTCGTCCAAGAGAAGGAGCCGTGCTGGCCGAGCTGTGGCTGCGAGCATGTTGCGAGAGGTGAAGAGGGAGCAACTTGCGAGTAGACTCCGAGCCGAGACTTTCTTGGGAGGTGCCACGAGAGTGATAGGTGGACGCAACAGAACCGGCACGACGAGGAGGGAATGCACGAGGCATGGGTGTTTTCGGCTGTTGAGCAGGCGCAGGCGCAGCGACGGGCGTGTTATCCTCAGGGGACGAGAAGCTCTTCTCGACGTCGGGGGTGGCCTTCGATTCGCCGAGAACGGGTGCCATCACCCGCAAAGTGTTGTAAAACAGGGCGACATTGATGACGCCTGGAATTTGAGAAAAAGCGCCAATTAATCAATCGAGTATTTCCCAAGGCATTGTGAAACGCACCGAGCAGCGATGAGCATGTGGTGGCAAAAACCCTTACAGGGAAGGGTGCAGGGAACCCGGAAGTCTCCACCAAGCACAAAATGATGTGTGGCAGCATGAAGGCAATGTAAGCTAAAAGAATGTGAGCTTCTCGTGATGATATTACTAGTTTCAATACTAACCAATAGGGAAGCTGGAGACGGTGTCAGATTCAAAACGTCAAGCCATATATGTATCGCCACTCACCAGAGCATACACTTCGCAACAACGCCGACGAGCTTGTAGTATTCCGAAGGTCCGCTGCGAGCGTTCCATCGCTCCCGAGGGTCGAGCGTGAACTTGAGACCACCCTTGATCATGAGTGTTCCGCGCACAATGAGGAAGATCAATGCATAGAATACAGCCGAGACCAGGGACGCGAGGAAGATGGGAGTGAGATGAAGGACAGTCTGGATCAGAGGGTATTCCAAAGAGATTCCGCACACAGAACCATCAGTGCCGTAGGCTGGTCCACGGGGGAGAGGGAGTACGGCGGGGACGATACCTGTTGCCACGACAAGATTTATTACAAAGGGGGGAACGAGTCAACCTGATGAGTTGTATCGCACCTGCTGCCAAGATCAAAGCCCATCCGAGGATGATCGCAAGGCTGCAGAGCCACTGAGGCAGACGAGTGCGAAGGGCAATCGTGCAGAAAGTGTGCACAGAGATCGCGGCGGTGAAATATGCAGACGTGAGATCACCAATTTGTGTCAGAGCACCTGTAAGTTCGGATATCTCAGTAAAATGCTAGAGAAGCGTGAATGGCTGCTTCTTACCTTGAGTGCTGCAAATCATGTCTGGCATATCCAATTTTGTCAGAAATATATGATTGCTGACATCTGCAAAACTCACCTTCACGAATGCCACCCTGCATGACCCAGACAAAGTTCATCACATACCCAACGCTGCTGAGGACGTTCCCGAGCAGCATAGATGCGACATACCAACCGAGGTGAGTCTTGAAGAAGACTACCTCCAGGATCGGGCTTTGTTTCGCGGATTGCTTCACGCGATGATAGAAAGAGACGACAAGGACACGGATCCAGATGAAGTTGATGAAAACCAAAGACAGAATAGCACAGAAGATGATGATCTATCGAACAGGCGGCGAAGCTGAGAGAGGCGGCAAGATCAACAAAACAAATATGCGACTCACGTTAAGACCTGAGCCCTGTCCACCCTGGAACTGCTGGAACAATGCGTTGGAAGCCATTTCGACTGTCGTGAAAGGAATGAAAAAGGTGAAGAAATTAAAGAAAGACTTGACGAAAGCGATTGAAAGGTAGGGGAATGACTCCTAGAAAGAATATGAAGAAATGACAAAAATAACCGAGACCAGGCTCAAGGCAAAGGTAGCAGCGCTTCACAAGAAACCACTGAACAGCGGTAGCAGCGAAGAAATCTGACCAGAGTGAGGTTGACCTGCACCTAAGTCGAAGAGACGGTCTGGCTCAAGCAGACGGTCGAAGAAGGAAAAGGGGAGGGAGGGGTAGGGACCTGTCCCGAGAGAAAGAAACGAAAATAAAAGGAATGTAAGGTGTCGTGACAAGACGTGGGGGAAAGAAGAGAAGGGGGCGTGAGACGGAGGCCGACCATATCTTCAACTGACATCCCATCAGGGACAGCAAAAGGCGGTGTCGAAACATTCGCGTTTGCCGCCATCATCAGAGCTGATGCAACAACATGATGCCGTTAATGGATAAAGGCCTGGAAGCGCCCTCTGTTTGTTGGTTGACTTGATTGTATACCACTGCGAGTGGTAGCCATGTAGATTTATTCATCGTGCCCTCTACTTGAGATGCAGATGCGGAAGACGATGAACGGATTCCCTGATATATGTCAGCGACGAATGGGTTCAGTCTGAAGGTAGCAACCCCCATCACGAACAATCCACTGTAGTCTGTAGACTGGTAACATTGAAGGGTCGACTGGTCAATGTCCAAACCGTCAGTATCGGTTCACGAAAGGATTGCCATGCACGACTCACACCAGCCAATCCGGACCACTGGAAGGAGACTTCTTAAATACACCCTATGGATACAGCTTATGGGAGGAATACATAGCTACAGTCACATTGGATCATCCTATCCAAACGTCCAAGCCCATCAAGACTTGGTAAAGAATCGCGCAATACCCTTCTCCTTCGCTTTCTTGCTCTTCTTCGCAGTCTGCGCCTTCACCTTGGTTTCGCCACCGCCGCTTGCAGAAGACGGCTTCGGTCGAATAACATGCTTCGGAGTGCCCGTATCATGTTCATTTGACAGATCCTGCGCGAGGTGAAAATCAGCATGCTCCATACGAAGCATCTCCAACGCGTCCTGTTTGATATCAAGCCCATCTTCCAATTCGCACAGTTCTGCAGAGAGGGAGATGCGGTTGCCACAACGGTCGCAGAGAAAGGAGTTCCCAGGGAGGGATTGCTTGCCCCGGTTCTTGAAGTCGTCGTTCTCAGGCCGGTGATCTGTACGCACGTGGTTGCCTTCGTGCTTAACGGTCGAGGGACGTTTGCTAGCAACATGATGTGATTGCTCGAGCGAGTCCGTATCCGAGTCCGAAATAACTCCTCTCTTGCGTTTCAATGGCGCATTTCCAGTCGCTCGACTCGATGCTGGTTCATCATCAGCGGCAGGGTTTGGTTGTAAGGAGCGTTGTTGTTGCTGCTGTTGCAAGAAACCTTCGATACTTCGTTGCCCAGCTTCCATCGCCCCAACTCCGGCGAACGACAAGGATACATTGGTAATCTTGAGCGGTCCACCGTGTGGAGAATCTTGGTTGCCCACAAGTTCTTTCCATAGTTTATCACCAGCGGCAGCGATAACATCAATGTTCGGATCCCGAGTGAAAGGAAATGGTGCCTGCTTGGATCGAGAGACGGCGTAATCTAGGTATCCATGTGAGTTTCGTGAGCCCCGGTCGCGTAGGTAGAAAGGCGGGACTATAGTATGCAATGAATATTACCTCGTCGTATATGCAACACAATAGTCTTTGGCCATAAGTTAGGCATAGCCTCTCTCGCGTCCTTCAGCCGCAAAGCCAGCTCGGCCGCCAGCACACGAATCCAATGAGGCCCCTCAGAAGGCTTGGTGATAGGTTGTGGGAGATTTTTGGAGGCGGCCATGCTCTTCGTGACAGGTGGTTTCTCCTTCACTATCATAGGCAATGCACCGTGAGTCTCGGGATACTCACCTCGGAATGGGCAAAATATGGTTACCTTCTGACCGATCAATTCCACTGCACAACTCTTCAGTGCATCCGTTAGATCGTTGAGATAACGAGAGACGCACCGCACTATTTCATATACCCAGATAGAGTCTTCACCGAATCGACGCTGCATCTCATCTGGGAGATGGAACCAATCATGCAATTGAGCAGGAGAACCAATTGTATCTCTCAGCACGCACCGAGGCCAATACTTCTGCTCAGTTTGAACGAAACGGCGCATAAGCAACGATGACATTCATACGATGATCGGTCGAGTGAAATAGCAGAGCATGAAAAAACACGTACAGCAAATCTCCAACCGTCGACACGTCATATTCTTCTGCAAGAGCTTGACCCAATTTCCCGCCTAGGAACCTGATCTGCAACAGAATGATTATCAAATTGAAAAGATGCGAGATTGACCTATAAACTACCTTTTGAAATGGCATTGGTCGTAGGTAGTTGGGTATCGCCATGTTCCGCAGTATACTCTAAATCAAGGGAGCAGATGAGATCCCCGACGGCCTAACTGACGGCTGCAGCAAACTTACTTGACTATTTGGTTTCTTGTAGGAAGCCGTGAGCTGTGGTATGGAGATAGTTGAACGATGGGCCGTGCTAGCTCGGATCGCATGAACAGACCTTTGCAAGGAATTTGTTTCGGGCTACGCCCTGTCTTACGGTCAAACAGGCGAACCTTGGCACGGAAGAAACAAAGAGCGAACTTACCGCAGACGTAGTATATCCTAGTTTTTCATGTATATCTCGCCGAATCTTATTCATGATTTCGGCAGCTATGGACAACGCGACGTCATGCCATGTAGGATCTGGATCTGGATCTGGTTCTAGAGGCGACTCTGTCGTCTGGGACTCCGTATCACTTTTGGACTCGAGCTCGTGTTGATCTTCCGCGCCAGACTCTTCTTTCACTTCTTCCTTGGGTTTGGGATGAACGGGTATCACTTCGCCAAGGCCTGTCCAATCGACCTGAGGGGCTGGTGGTAGAGGGGTATCTTTCCCCAGAGGCGCGTCTGGGGGTACTTCCGCGAGGTATGGGTATCTTCGTAATATTTCGTCTCGGACGGGTTTTGTGAAGTCTAGAAATGCTTCGTCTATAGAGGCTCGTTCTATGACAGTGTAAGTGGTCAGTCATAGAACTGAAAGGGGCAATATCAACAAGTATGAGTACGCACCAACTTCTCCTCCCGGGAGTCCCTCCTTGAACATCTGGTACACCTTGGCACTCTCGCGTCTATAATGATCTAGCGAGACCTCCAAATCACACAAATCATCGTGAATCCAAGCCCCTGTGCGCAAACCCCACTGAAGAAACCGACCTTATGTGTAAGGGTATCCGGATCCTCCCAATAGCCAGGCTCACTCTCCCCCTCCTTGTACGTTGCAACATGGACAGCAACAAGCCCAGGACACCTCTTCTTCGCATCCTTGACCTTATCCATCCTAGAAATACCATATTTCCTCGCAGGATAATTCACGGCGATCAAGGAATCCCATTGCTGCACAACGAGCGGAATAGACGGGTCGAGGCCTAGGCGGACTTGTTCGCAGGCGGCATAAAAGGCGTCGCTGTCGCAGAGAGCGATTACTCGGAAGGGATCTTTAGTCCCTTGGTTATAGGAATGTAAATGTCGATAAGTTAGTGTGGTGTTGATGTCGATGAAGTCAGTGTCGTATTCTGGTTGAAGGGCTTTGGATTTTCCCTTCCATGGTTTCGCTTGGTCCGTTGACATCTAGCACAGATACAAGCGAGGGATGAAGATAGTTTCCAGCAATATCTGCTGCAAAACGCAAGAAGTGAGTGAACCGTCCAAAACGGCGAGAGAGAAGAAACAAGAAATAAGAGTCAAGACTCGGTCAATGTCAAGACATCGGGTTGGTGAAAGGGGACGCGATCACGTGCTGGTTATTGACGTGACAGTTGACTCGGCTGATGCCAGATGCTGCCTCAGTGCCTGGACCAGCTGCCACTCCGAACGATTCCGCATACGACAGCCGCAAACGGCTAATTTTTCGAGCTCTGATACATAGGTATCATACAAGGTTCGTTACTGCGAAGTGATCTACCTCGGAGGTTATCTGCAAGCATGGGTGATATATTTATGCGACCTCTACAATCCTACAATCTCTCTTCTCCGACACATCCACTTAACTTACGACTTTATTCCTAGTCGTATGAGAATCCCGCCCCGAATCCCTTCAATCATATCTCGGCGAAGGTGCACTAGCAGCCGGCCGCGACCGACTTGTCAGTGACTAGTAGTCACTGCACCCTCAACACGTTCATATGAGCTCGGCTCAGTCCAGATCTCGCAACGAGTTCCAAGACCCAATCGCCAGGTACTCGGGGCCTGCTGCAACACCGGAGAGACAACCCGCTTTCTTGACCATGAGGAGATTGTTCGAGAGCTCTTCGAATTGTTCGAAGCCGTGCACGCCGACTATCCCGCCGTCGTCGTACGCAGATAGTGCACCTTCCATGTATTCGCTGATCCGAAGGGATGTAACTGCCTGCCTCCATAGTAAGCATCCGCCGTATACTAGTCAGCGTTAGATATCCGCTGCACAAACTGCAATAATATTCTGTTTGTCTCCACTGCATTCTCATATGCCGGTGCATGCCCAATACCTTTGAGCACCACAAGATCCAACTTTGGCAGCCACTGCCGTGCAATAGGGACTAGCTTCGTCGTCTGGGAGTATTTATCGAGCTCCCCCTGAATGAGTAGCACAGGGATGTCTTTCATCGCTTCTTCCCAACGCTTTGTGTCCTGCACTCGCCTTAGCGAATGCGTCCGCGCAGTTGGGGTCTGCATGAGGTAACCTCCTAACCACTTGATCTTGATATCGAAGGGTAATGTTTCCTCGGGGTTCTCGACCCACGACTCTACGCTCAGACGTGCAGCGTAGGGTACGACATCGGGGTTAGGATCCGATAGAACTGGAAGAATGCTGAGGAAGTGAGGGTGTACGCATTGCTCGTGCAGATGACGGGTCAGAATTGGTCCTCCAGCATAAATGACCCCGGAGAGGTTGTCGGGACCATAGGCATCGATGACATCCACGACGATCAGAGCTCTAATGAAGTCAGGCTCAGTTCGAGTTCCTTCTGGTTATCATTCACTTGCTTCTTACCTCCGTAACTCCTACAACCACGAGCAACGTCATTAGTGACTGATTTTGTGCACAATAGTGAACGAAAATGACAAATTCGGACGTACCATGCACAGATGAAGGGCTTCTTCAAATCATAGGCTTCGCAGACGGCGCGAAAATCTTCTGCGTATCGAATAGACTCGTAGGCCTCGGAGTTGGTGGGCTGGTCGCTCCTGCCATGACCACGCAACTCGTACCGGACCATATAAAGGTTTTGGGTCAGGTTGGGGTCAGCGAACTGCTTGTCGAATGCGAGAGCAGTGCCTGTCATGCCATGAACGAATACCACGTGTGGCTTCGATGGGTCACCAGAAGCGTCTGCCCATATCCTTGCACCATCTTTGGACGTCAAGTACTGGCCTTCTCCAGGGGGTGGCATGTCGATGCGATGAATGGCGCCGTGTACACCGTGCTCTAGAGCTATCCCGTAAAGTGGTCGCGCTTATATATCTGCTGGGGGTAGTAAGGCTATGTGGCGTCCCTTGCGTTCCCCGACTGATGAATCATCTTCCGCGGAGCACACCAGCGGGCAACGGCCCAACCATCAGCGAATTATTGATCAATACAAAATGGTACTCACGATTGTTTCCTTGGGTCACAGAGAAAGACGGGATAGTGTCAAAGCAGTAATAAGATTGAGACATACGAGAGTCGGACAGTATCAATATCCGTAGATGGAGGTATCATGAGCTGTAGTGTTTATGTTTATTGTCCCGGGATCTCCAATAAGATACGCCCTCCACCATGAGCGGGTTTATCTGGGGTGTTCCGCGTATGAGGGTACAAGTGAGGTCTGTTATTTGAAGTCGCCAGCGACAGAATTCATCGGTGACGGACGCCAGAGACACTTGATGGTCGATACTCAGTAGAGTCAGGAAAATTAGATCATATGCACTCTCTGATAGTAGAACCAAGAGATAATATTTGCGCACCGCGTGGCACTGGAAAGTGAACGTCTTTGAGGGAGCAACTTCTACAGTCGAAGGGTTCTTCTCTGCACTACAGTAACCCACTGGCAGGCAATCACGGACAGTCAGATTGGGCACACGGGCCCTGCGTTGGTGTGGCTGGCAGCTGGCTAGGGTACCTTCGATAATGGGTCCATTGACGTGTCGCGCGACGCGGACACGTGCATGTTGACAGCGGCTGCTTCGGCGCTTCTGTAACGGCCACGCGTGTCTG
>JSYW01001234.1:0-10591 GCA_000787475.1 Lentinus polychrous | reverse complement strand
GTCGTCTGATATTGCCCGTACGAGTTTGCTTTGTTTTTCTTCCTCTTGTCCCGAAGGCCACGGACGTGACGTTAGGTGTCATCGTGATCGCATTGGCAATGAAGTCCAAGGAGTTACAGTACTCGTCCAGCTCTGAGACAGTGTGTCGTGCACAGGATATGTCGACGTGCAACCGTTCAGCGCGGCGAATTTGACAGAAACAATATATACGAAAACGGGCGCGGAACTCTGGGAGTCAATGTATACGGTGGGTGTCAAACACGGGAGCCTGGAGGTTCCCGTTGCACAGGGCCTTCTCTAGCACAGCCGAAGCATAAGTCTGATACCATTTACGGTTACAACGCCGTAGAATCGACGTCGACGTCGACGAAGAGATGAGAGAAGAAGGGAGGGTGGAGAGGACAAGGTTCCCGTATCTAAGGCAACGTGAACTCGCAAGATTCCGCGATTGAGAAATTTCACGAGCGCAAAAGAATAATACAAGGAGCCTCGATGATCAAAGCCAGAAGTCCGCGATGGTTGACCGGGAATGTGAAGCCTGGCTGAGATTGGATGGTCTCCCGCGAAAATGAGAGGGGTGGTTAGGGTGTCCGGTGTTACATACGATGCAATTTGATGCGACGCGGCTGGCCTTGGAATCCCGGGAGCCGGCGGAATGGAAGCAGGTTGAACCTAGAGTCGATCCCGGGCCCCAGAATACAAGATAAAGCCATTTCCGTGAAGGGAACAAAGACAGGCGAGTCACGGTCATGCGAGACGAACGCCAGATATACTGTCGCGTCAAATGCTAGCGTCGGTCAGGGTTGAGTTTTAGCTATGCGCTAGTGTCGGGAAGAGGGCGATTTAGTACAGGTAGAATCTGCGCTCTGCGTCCGCCGCTAAGTGAGCACTGAGCAAGAGGAATGGATGATGATGCCAGGGGGCCCATCATCTACAACGAATCAGGGTCCCGCGTTGCGCAAGGTGCAATGCTGAGCAATTGTTCGATGGGGGGGGGGGGGGGGGGGGACACAACAGATCTCTACCACGTATCCCAGTGCATCATGATGAGAGGGCCTTCCTTGACCTTCTGTACGGCAGCAACTCGCTACATGCGATGATATCTTCGAGTGACTCCCTTGAATATCGACGCCGACACGTAAGGTCAACGACTGCTCAGTGGCGAGAGCTCTGAAGAATCCCGGGCATATGACTCCTTCCAGGAAGCGTGGATCCGAGCCATGGTCATCCCAAGGAAGGGACCGAAGTGGTGGCATCTGGTGGCATCTGTAAATCGGGGGAGGTGCTCAACAGGTGCTCACCTTAACCCTGAGCGAATCTCTGTTCGGTTCGGAAGCTGAATTTTGGGTTCTCAATTAGGCCATCGTTCTGATGACTGGGGCTCGACTCGGTATACGCATATGGCGGAGGCGTTCATTAAGACGGTCTATATGAGGAGGATACAAAGGGGTTACCATATTGAGGCACAAGGCTTGGGACAGATCTGTACGAACGCGCGCGCATTCGCGGGGTTTACAGGGGGGTAGGACCCCGAGAGTCGTAGAGGATACACTTACGTCTGTAGAGTGGAACGTCTCCCTGAATGCTTGACGACTCGAGAGGAGTTTTGGATGCGAGGATGTGATGAGTTTGAGAGCGCAAAAATGAGATGATGAAGCAGTGCAAGGGAGATGTGAACACTGAACAGGGATGGGAGGCGCTAACACTGCAGATGAAGACAGGCGGTTTCCGGGGTCCTGGAAGCTCATACAGGGACGGAGGAGAACTCTGCTTCTGGTGGAAGACCGCCAGCAGCATAGCGGGACAAGGCACGTTCGGAAACTTGTGATGATCTATCGAGTTCTTATAAGAGAGAGAGAACAATAGGACCATCTCGTTTCGTCCCCACCCCCTCGTCCTCCTTATTGTCTTTCCCTCAATTAGGGAATCAGCAACACGCCGCAAGCCACGCTACACAGAACAGAACACTTTGACAGAACCACCATACTTCCCACTTAATAACTAGCAGCAGCATCTAGACATGCCTGCCTTCCGCTCTACTTCTACCAACCGTCGCAGGCGATCTTCTCTGGGTCTTGGTAGGTGGTCTCTTATTCGTTGCGATACGCAGCCAATTGACGCGTCTTGGGGTGCCACAGGCCTCACTGCAGTGAAAGCGGGGACTTATGGGATCACGGCTTCGCCTCGAAATGTCACCTTTGCTCCGAATGTAACCCCCGGTACATACGTCGAGGAGAACCAGGATGACGACGCCGAGCCGCCGTCGCCATCGAATGCGCTCTTCCCTCCGGTGGAGGAACCCGCCCCTGCGCCATCGCGTCGAAGGCAACCTCCCGGCAAGCGCCGCTCCCAAGGCTACATCCCTCGTCCACCCAATGCCTTCATGCTGTTCCGTGCGGATTTTGTCCGCCAGAAGCATGTGCCAGGGTCCATCGAGACCAATCACGGCTCGCTGTCCAAGATCATTGGTGAGAGCAGCCATCTGACCAACAGACGGGCCAGAATTAACTGATGTTCCTGATATCAGGTAATTGCTGGCGTTCACTGCCTGTCGAGGAGAAGAAGGTCTGGGAAGCTCGCGCAAAGAGGGCGAAAGCCGAGCACAAGGAACGGTACCCCAACTATCGCTTCCGTCCTGTGCACAACAAGCACAAGAAGGCAGGAGAGGCGGCCAAGCGTAAGGAGAAGACACCCATGCCACTCGAAGACGAACTGCGGTGTGAGGAAGTCGCCCAGCTCTTGCTCGAGGGCAAGAAGGGCGAGGAGCTCGCCGCAGCTGTCCGCAGGCTTGACATTGATCGTTCACGCGAGATGACGCCGACATCATACGCCAGTCCCATGCTTCACATGCCCGCACCCCTCCCCTCGGTTCAGCCCATGAACTTCTACGCTCAGCGCCGCCCATCATCCGTCCCTCCTCCCACGACCCTGTACAATCCCATATCAGTTCCCACTGTGCCGTTCCTCATGCAGCAGAACCCCGCATCGATGTCACGGCCCGAGTCGCCGATAGGCAATATCGCCAGGTCGAATCGCATGTTCCTTGGCCAACGACGGGCTTCCAGTGCGGACCCGCTGCGATCTTGGGCGATGCCCTCCTCGTGGACGCAACCTACGCTACAGCAGGACCACGAACCCCTCCCTGATTACGACAGGTCTCTCTTCCAGGAATCATACTTAGATTCGGCGTCGCCTTTTACGAACCAATCGCACGACTCTCTTTTCCTGCAAACGTTCCAGCAATCTCAAGACCCGCATGCGAATCTCTCCTTGAGCATTTCCCCGCTGGATAACATCTGCTCCCCGAATGAACTCACTGGAACCTCGACTGCCCAATCATCGGCCTACCCCTTCCTAACGCCTGATTCGAACACAGCTCATTTCGAACAGCAGATGACCTGGGGCGTCCCACCGCCGCTTGATGCTTCTTCCGGCCCGTCATCAGCATTCTCAGGCTCGCCTTCTCCGTCAGAAAGTACCCTGCCTTCCCAGCATGGGCACGTAAATGTTCCTCACCCTCAATCCCAACATACATTTGACTATGAGCAGTCCCAGTCCCAGCCCCAGCAGCCCGAAATCGTTGCGCCGATGCCGACGGCAGCTGTCCCGATGCACCAGGACATGTCGTTGAACCTCCAAGAGTACGGGTATGAACTCGATATGGACTCGTTGGATTCGTACGGATTCACCGAACCCCCCACCTGTGCACCGGAATCATCGGCATTGTTCGACGCCAACCCGTTCGCCCAGCCTGGATACCTTGTTGCGGATTACTAGACTTTCGAAATCGCGGACAACATGAAATTCGAATTCCAAAAATACAACACGCATCTTTCTTGTCGGTCTCCCCCAACTCGTTATTGCTTTCTTGTTTTATTTGGTCGCTTGGTTGCTCATTTACCCGCCCCTCTCATGCACGATGACAATCACCCTACATATCTCTCAATTTCTCTCGCTCTCTCCCTCTCTCATCTCAATCCACTGTAGCCATAATTACCTCGGAAGTCCCTTGGCGACTCGTTACCCACCCTCTGTAGCATTTACTCCCTCGTACAGCGTACAGTATACCTCTACCCCGACATTGCGCACCCGCTAGGATTCCTTCCGATTTCTTGTGCTCTGTCTTAATCGATTTGGTCGTCTTCTTGTTCTCAATATTGATTCTACGTTGTTGATTGCTGTCTTCTTCTCTGTATATCTTGACGAATGACTGTAATGTCGATATGGCCTATAGACGGTTCTTGTTCTCCATTGAGTCAGAGTCTAGTTGCTAAGGCTGAATTTCGGGGGTTCCCAGCGTGGTTCGAACACGCGACAACAAGTACTATAATATTAATAATATGCAAATGGCACAGCCACTCCCATTTGTACGCTTTCGTCACGCCGTCACCTGCGTATTTCAGGACGTCTGGTTTGACTTCACATTCGTTCAGATCCTTCAATTTATTCAAGTACTTGACTTAACGATGCGTTACGGTTGTGGCTCGCTTATGGCAAGAGCCTGGCTCAAGGAGAATACCATACTTCAAGGCCTTACAATCGGATGAAGCCTTACCTTGCCTAGAACTGGACATAGTACTGGCCTTGATCATATGCATAATCCATAATCCTTGAACAGGACATTCTAGCTGTACTAGTACTGCAACTAGCAATGATGGGTGTATTCTACTACTGGCGGTACACGTTTAACATGAAACCCTGCAGCACACTGCATTGTATCTATTAGAGTGTCCGACTCATCGTGGATCATACAGTCCATTTCGCCCAGCTAGGCTCATCTCAAGTGTACAAGGGTGATATCAACCCTCAGCGAGACCAGCAAATAGGCTCGGACTTCAAACCTCCTCACTAGAACTTCACCGTCACGATTCCTCAGACGGCTGGGACCAGCGGTCAAGTTCGCATCAATGTCGCACATCTAGGGCTTTTCTCGGTACGCCAGACCTTTGGTCACGCTGTCATACTCATGCTTATAGGACTCGTTATGCTAGGTTGCGCTGGTTCCGGGGCTTGATCTACTCAACGTGACCTTGAACGTTGTTTCCCCTGCATAATCTTGCCGGAGTTCTGTATGGCACCGTGGCTAGTACATGAGCCTGATGTTTACGGACACTTGCTCTCATGCTTGCCTGAATGGTTATATGATATAATGTACATACCTCATACGGACAAGTGGTTGGTCTCTTTCGCAAGTAACGTACTTACCAATCGGACGCGTTACGTCACGCGCATCAAAGCGTACCAAACGGGGACCGGAGTACACGTGATCGCGTCTATTCTTTCTAAGGCGGCGCCTCTAAGTTAGACTGCGACTCCGTACATAGGCCCTTTCTGTCTTCATCATTATTCTTGGCATACAGGGTTTGCATCGTTGCGCTGTACGAACTACCGCTGTTGTCGACTATCCTTGGGCTCCTCTATGATTTTAACTTGGGCACCTCTAGCATTCCTGCGAGAATTACCCATCGTACCAAGCACCAGACTTTATCAGGAGAAACACGCGACGTCTATGGGTATCCTCTGCTATGATCTATCGTAGACGGTGTCAGTATTCTTTGCATCCCTTGTGGCAAAAGTTTGTTCTTACTCGGTATATATAGACGAGCCTCAATGCATTGACTTCAGTGCCTCGATCCCCACGCCGACCACACAAAGAAGTGCTCGCGCGTTTGGTAAAACTGATCGACACCCGCATGCCCATTTCGACCTTGATTGTTCACAGGGAGCTGGCACTTCCGCGTCACGACCGTGTCAATTCCATTTCCTGAGACGCTGCGTTAGTGTGCCACAGGCATGAAAGACCATCCAAGGCGCGGATGGGCCATGGGAGCGTTATGCAGCACGTCAAGGTGCTCGTCATAAATACATCCTTGCATTTCCAGGAAGAGATGATCGTCAATGCATAGTGCCTTTCCGTTCAATACTGACACGCATCAACTGCTTCGAAACATCTCCATCTCTGACCCGCTCAAGCTAGCGCCATAAGATGTTTGCGGGCGGTCATGCATCGTGTCAATATTGAAGATCTGTTCACAGGGTCGTCTACCTTGACATGGGCCTGAAACATCCTCGACAAAGTGATCTCAATCATCTACATCTCGCATCGTTATATTCCTTTTTGACAATGTCATTCAAGCTAATTTAATTCCAACGCCCCTCATCCTTCTCTCCCTCACACCCCGTTCAACATGGACGGACCCTTCGTAATATCCCCCGACATCGAGAGTGGAGGTGATTCATCGTACAGCGTAAGTCTTTGGTGTTTGGCTAAGGCTTCTAAGTGGTATATCCTGATGCGCCGTGGTTGAAGGAGCAGCAATATGCTAGCTATGAACGAAAGATGGCTGCGAAGGCCAGCCAACGTCCCACGTCAATGGCGAAAGCCTCCAGTGAACCGCGGAGACAGCTGTCAGAGGTACGGCTTCTATTGATTTTGCTAGGAATAACGCTGCAGACTGAGTGTAACGCTGCATAGGATGATATTCTGGACAAAACAATGTCGCAGGCTGGGTGGCAGCAGATCTCAGAGCGGCTGCGAAAGTATGACGAAGATACAGTCAAGGGATGTAAAGAAGATATCGACACGCTCCTTGTCTTTGTAAGCACCATATGAATAACTCTTGAGAGGCGCTACTCAACTGGCATTGTGTAGGCTGGTCTGTTCGGAGCTGTTGTCACCGCATTCATCATCGAATCCTATAAACAACTGCAGCCCGATCCAAACGACGCAACCGTATTTCTCCTTGCCCAGATAGCTCGTCAGATGAACAGTTCCCTGGTTGACGACAGTCTTCTGAACGCATTCAGACCCATGCCCGTCACTGCAACCTCGGTGCAAATCAACGTCCTCTGGTTTTGCAGCCTTCTTCTCAGTGTTATGGCCGCATCGGCGTGCATCATCGTCAAAGGCTGGTTTCGCGAATATCTTTCTGGAGCAGAGAACGTTCCGGCAAAAGAATACTGCTATCGTCACTACGGTCTCATCAAATACTACGTCTACGAGATGGCCGACCACCTACCGTTATTCCTACAAGTTGCCCTAGTACTGTTTTGCGCTGGGCTGATCCTCTTCGTCCGGTCACTGAACGACGTGGTCGGTTGGATCTGCACGGCACTGACAGTGGTTAGCGTGGCGATATACATCTTGAGCCTCGTCATCTCTATCTTCGATCCTCACTGCCCATTCAAGGTCCCCTACCTCCTTCACGGTTACAAACACCTCATATTTGGTTGCATCATCATTGCCAAGATATTCCGAATCCTCTCTCGCTACATGTACAATCTGTACAAACGTCTTCGAGGGACTTCGCAATCTATTACCGCCCAAATCCCCCATTGGAGAGAGGTATACGAGGGAGCCGAGAAAGGGAGCAGGATGTATCAACAACATCTCGGTGTCGCGATGGACTACCCTGGCATGGACGGGCCATCACTCGTCGCCGCCTACACGACGCTGATGAACAGGGATTATCTACCATTTATTGCGGACTGCATCAGAACGTTCGATTCTTTGCACGAAGCAAAGAGATGCATCAAGCAGTTGGAGGAGATCGGAAATTGGGTCGGTTTCTCTAGCAGAGACTGGGCTCCCTTCTGTCAGGCGCTGATAGATATCTTGCATCGGACATTCGACAACAAGGGTAGCCTTCCTAGCAGTCCGAGAGACGTGCGCACGTTCAAATGGGTCGTCAGATTCATCTTCCAGAAAAGCAGCCTGAAGGGGCTTCATTTCCAGGACATATTCAACAAGGTTCTCGTCGAGGCAGAACACCTTATTGACGATAGCATTCTGCGACATATCCTATCTCAACCGGCTTCTCAAGTTGCGCATCTGCGGAACCAAGCGAGTTTGAATGCAATCACACCTGTACGCGGACAAGGTGAGTTCCGTTTCGATTTGTGTACGCATGAGCCAAGTACTAAATGTGAGGTATACTGCCAGCGATCAAAATTATCACCGACAACACTCGGTCGCGGCTTGATTCATATCGTACTCTCTCTTCTGGCTGGTTAGCAACCTACCTGTTCCTGGTCCTTCACTCCGAAGAACAAGCTGACCTGAACGCCGTGAAGAAGCATCTGTCCGATATCGCCGCGGAGCCATTCAAAATGCACGCTGAGGATCTTCACGATTCGCAGCATCACCATGCGATGGCCACAAAACACTGTATCATTCTTCTCGAGGAGCTGAGGAACAAACATCCGAATTTGAACTTGGGCGAGGAGATTTTGGGTCCTCTGAAGGAGCTGGATTCCAGGATACGGCGTGCATCAACCTTACCATGATGCTGCCTTTCCTGTGATATGCCATTTGACTGTCTGGACTCTGACCAGCTGCAGCCAGTGTTGTCGTCTTGTGTACTGCGAGCCTTGCCCGTACAACTTCTAGATTCGAGACTGTTCAATAGTGCGGCTAGTACTGTATTATTTCGCGTAGTTTCATGGATGTTTAGTGTATATTAAAGTCTTACTCGTGCTCGTCACCTCGAATCTTGATTCTGAACTCGCCTCCAACGTTGTACGAAGACGAAGTACGCGATCATGTCCGATCAGCGTTCAATTGAATAGATAGTACGTATGCACCGATCACCCGAACGATGTCAATCCAACATTGATCCTAATCCTACCACTACCTTCGCAAGTCGCAACTCAGTGAATTGCGAGCCAGTATACCGTCTGAGATTGGGTTACTGATTCGTAGGTGGGTGTACATTCAGATTGCGAAAAGCATTAACCAAACGGCGGCCAACCCGCCAACAGTGCCCTAACTTATATCCACAGGACATTCCTACTATTATAAACCATTATGACCACCGTATCCGAGACTGCGCCTGAAAGTACGCTCCCATATCCTCCCCTTCACAAAGACAAGAAGTTTGTCGTGTTGTCCGATTGGTTGGTATCTGCACTCGGTTCGTCTTGGAAGGGCCAGGGCTCTCTAGGCCCTCCCGATCTTGCGGATTGCAATTGCTGACGTCTATGGATATCTACCCTCGGTACACTATGTGATTCAACCTAAATCTTGTCTTTGTCTATTCGCACTTTGCGTTCTCGTACGATGATCGTGCAGGGATGGCACTATCACCAACCGTGATTCAAATGATTGTAAGTCCTTCAGCCAAATACCTGAACGGAACATATGAACTTTATATACACTGACAGATATGACCGACCATCTCGGATTCGGGCAAGAGAAACGTAGACAAGGAAACTTGGAGATTCTTTCTGGTAGAGCAACCTTTAGGTACGCCAATGCTATCCCGCTCCGCTATGCCGACTACTCATATGCACACCCTGTCAGAGATGAATTCAGGAAAATGCTAGAGAGTGTTGTTGCCAATGGCCACACCTTCGATGAATGCAAAGAAGTGCTCAAGGAAAGTAAGTACATCCATCATTCGCGTCGCTTTGGGATGTTCTCGGGACGCTGAATTAACGATATATGTAGATATCACACTAGACGTCGGTTTCAAGCAATTCTACGATTATTGCAAAGCTCACGACATCCCCGTTGTCATCATATCCAGGTCAGCTCTCCCCCATGGTTACCTGTACTAGTTGGTTAGGCTCAATGTGTGTAACCTGATCAGCGGAATGGCGCCGCTCATCCGAGCTGTACTCTCGAAGCTGATCGGCGAAGATCAGTCCAAAGAGATAGAGATCGTTGCCAACGACGCCATCGTCAAGGAAGATGGCTCTTGGGAAATCAAGTATCGGCATCCCTCAAGGTTTGTTGCCTTTCACGGATAGGGTACCGGAGTTGACTCTAGCCCGTCCGCAGTGGGTTCGGTCATGACAAGAGTCAGGCCATTCTGCCGTACAAGAGACTCCCCAACCCTCCTCTGGTATTCTTCTTTGGTGATGGTGTATCAGGTACTGTCCTAGCGTCAGCAATAGGTGTCATTGTTCTTATGCTCATCAATATCCTTGCACCACAGACATGTCCGCTGCGCGACACGCCGACATACTTTTCGTCAAGCAGAAACCTGGAGCAGACAACGATTTGGCAGCGTACTGCACCCGCGAGGGCATCCCGCATATTTTATTCGAGGATTTCGGAAAGGCTCTCGGTGTCGTGAGGAAAGTCGTGGAAGGCGAATTGACCAAGAAGCAGGCACTGGCACTCGGAACAGCCTAGACACAACTCGCTGTGCTGTCCACAGCTCACCTTAGACAGAAAACGCCACGTAACGAAGATAGACTCATTGCTAGATCGCTGTATGACGATCTGTCAGTGTGACAGTCATGCTGATGCGGTTGCCAGCCGCGTACGTTGTACATCTTCCAGTGTGAGGGGTATACAAGAAGCTGGCATAGAGATACCATCGCAATACGTTGGACTGTGCCGTTTTGGTGCCTTTTATGAACAGTGCCGCGGCGGCTCACGAGAGAAAATACATTGCAATTGTATAATATAAGAAACAGGCACGACCGCGGTTCGGTATAATATAAGAAACAGGCACGACCGCGGTTCGAACCGTCGCTCCCTGGCAATAGCCGAAATCACCTACATATATTGGCGCCCGTCTTTTCGCAAGTTCGATTCTCGCCCTCACATTGATAATACTTACTCACTACGGGCAATGAAAAG
>JSYW01001233.1:0-13670 GCA_000787475.1 Lentinus polychrous | reverse complement strand
CCGATTCCTTCCCAAGCGGAAGGACGTCGACGAGCTCTCGGAGCCTGAGAGAGTGGAAGCTCGCAGGGCAAGTGTCAATGCATTGATCGGGTTGGGAATCTACATCCCTACTTCGCCCAGCTCATCCAGCATTGACACTCCTCCTTCCCCTCCTCTCCTCCCAACCCGTCGTTCGTCTCCACTCCGGATTGAAACGATATGGGATGACGATGATAACTACCCTTCTCCTCCTCGATACGTCTCCTCGTATCCACCCCGTCGGAAGGACATCTCCGTTCATTCCCCGGGTGTTCCTGGCATGTTCGAGGCGCCTCCTGCCTCGGCTCTGCCCGCTCCTTTCGTCGACTTTGGAGTTGCTTCTTCTCCTTCTCCCGCTACCGAGATGGACCACTTCTCATCTGGTGGCGACGAAGAAGTAGTTGAAGGGGCTAAGGAGCATGCCAACGACGAGTTCATCTTCTCGCCATTCGCTTCTCCGATACCCACCGCGGCGGACGCCCTTGCCCGCTTCGAACCTTCCTCGTCATCCTCTTCATCCATCGATACGGATACCAACACCACTTCGAACCCCATGACCACTTCCTCCTCATCCTCCTCGTCTACAACTTCATCTTCCTTGGAGTCATCAACGACTGACGAAGATCTCCTCTTCGAGACGAAAGCACCCATCTTTGATCCGGATTATACCACCAAGCCCGCAATCACTACGCGGGACCTTGGTCTCATGCTCCCCGACTCCGACTTCGCAGGCGATGACAACGAGGAGCCGGAGTTTTACCTTCCCTCGGATTTACTCTTCGAGGTCGAGGATTTGGATAACGATTTGGAGAGTGACTTCGAACTATACGAGCATGAGACTGGATTTCCTGCCACTGTCGCGGGAAAACATAACGGCTTCGGGCAGGACGACCCTGAGGGGGAATATACTACTATCTACGAGACTAGTTCTGGTGCTAATCATCGGGATGTGTATACTCCCAGTGGTGCTATTCGTGCTTGGTGGGGCATTTACTACTAGTAGTACTATACCGATGTCCATATAATATTCCCTTTTTATAACCCGATACCGGATTATCTAGAAAGTACGATCCCACAGATGGACCTCCGCGAGAACCCCCTATTTTGGGTGGTGATAAATCGGTCCCCGAGTTCCAGTTTGCCCGAGGTGAACCTGTTCTCCCGGTGGATCCTTTTCCAACTGATGTCTATTATATTGGGAACGTGCTTCAAGAACATTACCTGAAGGTGAAAATGAATTGTTGCTCGTAAATAATGAGATCGCTGAGTGCTTCGAACATCAATAGAAGAAGCTCGGACTGCAGTCCATGGAGCCTCTCAATTGGAGATGGTGCAAGATGATCCTCTAAAGCGTCCGACAATGGACGTTGTGGTGCGGCGGTTCAGCGAGATACCTCAGCGTATCCCGTGGTGGACATTACGCTCGCGACTTGCTGACAAAGATGAGCATGGTGGACAGCGTTTTATACGGACGATTCGCCATTACTACAGGACTACGGGCCATATTCTGACATTTCGTAGCGCTATCCCTAGTCCTTAGCTTTTGGTGTATTGTTGCCTATCCTTTTGATCTGTTGCTGCTCTCGTTGCTAAGGCCACAATAGAGCACTCGATGTATATGGGCAACAGTACTCGCATTACCTTGTTATATGAAGGTGTAATAACGCCACATCATATGGAATTCATACTTTGAGTGTGAACACATGTCATGCCGATTAGGTCCAGTCTCTGCTTGTCACCATTTAGTGTGCGATTGTCATCACCCCGACGCCAATGCGCTATACCGTCTGCTTTCCAACACTTGCAATGTGACCGACCTTCTTCAGATCTTCGTTTACCTCGTCGATATGTTTCAGGAAATCGGGAGTCAAGTCCTTCCACAAACTGACATCGATATCTGGGATGGTGAAAGAGGTCAGCGGTGTCATTGTACGTGAAAACTCCCTGACACACCTGCCAAGCCTTGGCCCTGAAGAGCCCACTCGGTGAACAACATGGGGAAGCCCGGTTCGAAAAGGAAACCTGCGTCGACATTAATACATTGTGACATCAGCAGATTATCGGATGGACTTACCGAGCGTTCCCTCCATGTACTTTGTTGGCTTCAGGTCGTTCTCAACGGCAGCTTTGTGCTCATTGGAGGGAGCTATTTACATAAAAGCGTCGGAACGATCCTGTGTTAGTCAAAATAAAGAAACTTACGGCCGTGAGGAGTGAAGCTAGATTGGTAGCTCAACCCGCCGGGCAAATGGAAGTTACGGAGTCCACCAGTCGATGGCACTTTGATGAACCCGACGAGCTCGCAGGCAGTGTTACGGTGGAAGTACTATTGACGGGCGGCGGAGATGAGTATAGGATGGATATTGACACCGAAGTGACCTACCGGAGGTCGGTACGTGTCCTCCATTGCTTCCCAGCGTTCCGAGAGCACACAGAAGTCGGACAGAGCGATATTGGGATATTTCGATTTGACGGTCAAGACGCAGAGGACGGAAGGATCTCCGTGATCATTGTTCACGAAACCTGCAATCTTGAACCTACTCAGCTCGTACTTAAACGGCACATAACTGAGGTTAAATGCGTCAGAATACATCCTGATATTGAATATAAGAGCTCTCACTCACTTTCCGTGCCATGCCACAACGTCGAACGGCGAATGATCTAGATGGCAAGTGAAGTGCTCTCCGGTGATCCTGGTAGGTGAGACAAATCAGACAAATCAGTTGCAACTATCTAAGCTGGCAAGCCGTACTGGTATACAACTATCGAGAGAGATTAGTCCAGCCTGAGGGTCCATGCTTGTGAGGGTGCGAGCAACTTACTTTCCCAATCGGTGCGGTCGATGTCAAAACTCGCAATGGGGTGCTCGAAGTCGCGAGGGTTCGCCATCCCGTTTGCGCCTAATGGGCCCAACTCAGGAAGGTCGAAATGCGCATTATATATTTCTTGGATGTCTGGAAAGGGTTGTCAGTACTCTTTCGTTTCGTACGCTACGTCTGAGAACCTACATCCGCGAGAAGGTCCATCGGGCAGGAACACCTCAACGCGCCAAAATAGATTAATATTCATGGAAGCTGAGCGATGATCAGACGCACCTGGAATTTCAGCCCGGCTTGTATGACTGCGATTTCTCCAGGCCTGACCATTAACCTACAGATGCATGAGTTGTTGACGTCGTCCCCTGATGCGACAATGTAATTCTTACCTGCCCATCTCAGTCTTGATATCTAGACGACCTTGTTCCGGTACAAGCAATAGGTCACCATCACTATCGACGAATGCCTTCTTCTCCATGTTCGCATTAGCCAAATACATGTGAACTGCGAATCCTTCATGGAGGCGTGCGCCGCCGACACCGCCGACCGTGCGCCATCCCTCGATGAAGTCAACCTTCTCTGTTTGGTCGGGTAGCTTGAATGGGGGCCAGTATATTTGAGTTGGGTTCGCGCGAGCTTTGGTGTTGGACGCTGAGAAGTCTGATACGAACTGGTAAGATTGAGATTGAGGCCCGCTCGCATAAGCTCCGTGAGTCCAAATTGACACGTGATTATGGACTTACGAAGGGGTTTTGTTTGCCTTGTGTGAACCCTTTATGCTGCACGGACGGTTGAATGCGATACAACCAACTATGAGAAAAGGTATCAGATACGTCCAACACGCATAACACACCTCACCTACACTTTCTTGTTTGTGGCACGGGGGTTAACAAAAGGACTGCCATTGACCTGTTCGGGATAAAGCCCATACTTGAGTCTCTGGGGATTATTGCGGCCCTCTGGTAGGGTCCCGGGACTAGGCAGGATGATCAAGTCAGTAGCGTATTGGAAATGTTCGACGAACGACGTACACGGCTTCGGAGGCAAATAGGTTGCCGAAACCAACTTGGTATCTGTAGGGATCGTCGTCTCTTGGACCAGCCTGCCAGCCTGTTTGCGCAGTAGCACCGGAGAACGTCTGGGACTAGTCGTAGTCATGTGAGTACGGAATGCGACAACAGAGCATGACAGTGACTGACCATTGTGTGGTGAGATACGATAGCTTGGGATAGGTTAAAAACAAGTCCGAGTCGATGTCAAGGTGGGACGAGCTCAGGATTCGAGCAACCTTCACATCCGCCTTATATATGTTTTATAAGACGGAGGCACTCACAATACAGGTGTGTAAAGCATGATGACCACCTGGGTGCGTTTCTTCACACCAAAGGGGGCGACTTTCACATGTGTAGCAACTTTCTTGCTTCCTTGGGCCTATGGGCTAGGTCAGAAGACAGGGAGCTTAATCAACTTCCCTGCTTGATGCAGGATGAACTCGAGGCATATAAGCCTGATGACGCAAAAAAGAACTCCAAAGAGCACTCCTTCCGACTGAGTAGGGCATGCTACACCGACTCGGAATAGGAGGCATTCCAAGACATTCATACGCCTAAGATAGCAGATGTTGGCCCAGCTAGGTAGGTAGTTACGGTAGGATTCGATGAACCGGTATGGGAACCGCTGTGAATTTGGCTGATTATGTTCTTCGTGTTCCCACAGAAGGGTGTATCTCGATGAGTAAGCCAAAGTCACCGCAGTACCGACGTATCGTCGACTGTAAGCAACTACGACAGTACAAATGAGCTTCGTGTCAGCTAGCATTTTAGCGGAAGAGGCAACTTACGTTCGACCCGTATTCGGTGAACCTGCCTCTCCGAGTCGGAAGCTATTTTGTTCTATCGTCGTCAATGATCACGATCACGGATGAGGGATTGGACTTCCTTGAGCATTCGCGGACACTGGGAAGTCCGCATACACCTCTGAAGATGTGTGATGAGTCAATACGCTCAGCAGGACGGTTGTCAGGACTGTTTCCTGCTGAACACTCGTGCATTAAAAAGGGGAGAATATACATATACAGATGTCGGTGGGAGTGCACGATACGGAGTTTTCTTGGTGCTGTGCTATCAATGTATATACGTACGAGCGCGGTGGAATAAAGATGGGCGTAGTATCCACCGTAGTTCATTGGATTGGACAGATAGAGATTAGGTGGATAGCAGGTAGATGTCGATAGCGAAGGAGGGTATATGAGACATTAGGGTTTAGGTAGAGCATTGTGGAAAGCGAGAATGTGTACGAATGTGCGATAGCGATGTCGGAAGTTGCGGATGAATCTGTCAAGACGGTCTTCGTTTCTATCAACAAGTCTTGAGCGAAGCTTCCACCAAGGAAGAGACTTCTGGATCTCGTTGAAGCGTCGAACGACCTCATCAATAGTAGGACGTTTGGATGGATCGTCTTCGACCATGTCATTGACAAGAGGCTCCATGAATTCAACCCCTGTCTTGACCTACGCAGAACTGAGTTTAGACCACGCCTGCTGGTTTGAGGCATCTCGTACCTGGAGAAAATCTTCTCGGATAAGATTACCGATGTAATATATGTCCGTTGGGAATGGATTGACCGGGGCAACGTTGTCCTTGAACTCGGGAACAGTCTTGTCGCCACCCCGGATAGGTATTTCTAAAGGTGCACCATCTTCCGGATTGTATTTCCTTGATAGGCCGAAGTCGATGAAGAAATATCTGGTGGGCCGTGCTGTGCGCGTATAATACTTCGCCATACGACGGAAATCATACGACATGCGTGTAACCCTGGGGTGATACATCTTGGGAAAGGTCGGCCTTGGATCTTGCATTATATTTAGATTCATACAGTCTCTGCTTGCATAAGAATATCACCAGAGTCTATAGCCTAGGGTCGACTTACCGATGTGCAACATGACACTGATGCATGAATTGCAAGCCTTCGAAGATTTGCCGGAAGAATTCGACGGCTTCACCGACCGATTTCATCCGCGGATCAGAATATGTACGAAGCAATGGCATAACAAGGATGAAATTGCCATCGTCATCCGGTACATCCAAGACATCGTATATGGGCACACAGTGATTACGAGGATGGGAGGAGTACGGCTCAGTGGAGAAAAAGAGACTAATCTGCCGTTCGAACGGATGCACACTCCGCTGTACATACTTGAGCACAACGAGCTCACCGTCAGATTTGCGTACGGCATCCAGGATGTGAGGTACCTGACATGAAGGTAAGCCCGATACGTTGTGACCAAGTAGGAATCGTGCTAACGAGGATCACTTGTGCGTCTTCATATCTTCTCCAATCCTTCCCCTTCCAGGACGGTTTCCATCCCGGTCGGTATCGGGGTCTAAGTGAATATCCTTTCTGTGATAGCCACTCGTGGTGATCACGCCAGAACACTTCAGATTCAAGAAGCTCTACGGGCCCGTAGTCGTCAGGACTTTCATTGGAAGTCATGAATAAGAAGAGATGTGATGAATGATAAGCAGTGAGATATCATGAATAGGCAGCAGGGCAGCAGCAGCAGTCACTGGAAACGAGTCGTGTGCATGGTGGTTATAGAGAGCGGAACGAGGTCAGGTTTCCGCCTGGGGTCCGGGGGTGCATAGACGCCAGATGTCACAGAGCACGTGCATGAGAGCCCGTGACATACGCGTTGGTGTGACATTGACCGGACGCGTTCAGGAAACGCGAACGACTCTGCAACTCTGCCGATTACCCTCATTGCGATTCACCCTTGCTCCGACAACCTAACATGTCGGACAAAGTGCTCATAAACTCAGCACATCAGTCTGGACTAACATGCCTGACATTTGCGAGAGATGGATCGTACGTGGCCAGTCAACACTTCGATACAAGCTTTTCATAGGCTAACACGTCTGCACTAGGCGTATATATACCGGAGGAAGCGATTCTCTGGTACGCATATGGAATGCGAAAGCTGGGGCAGACCAAGAGCCAGATGTTGCTATTGAGGCAGTGGAGGAGATCACGTCCGTTTCCGCAGGGGTGCGTCCCTTTGAATATTGCACGACCTATAGTATGCTCAACATGTTTCTGTGCAGGACGACTTTTGGCTGTCTGGAAGTGCTGACTCTGAAGTGCGGAAATACGAGAAGGGCTCAAAAACCTTCACCGACCTCATTACCAGTGCCATTGGGGTCGCAATTCGTTGTGTAGCCGTTGATCCCAAGAGCAAACGCGTCGCCGTTACTTCTGAGTGCGCTTTCCCTACGCCGGGACTTTTCTCGTTGACTTAACGTATGCAGAGAAACTGATGTCAAGATTGTGAATCTGGAGAATACACTCGAGGTACGCGTACTCAAGGGTCACACCAAGGCCGTTCGATCAGCATCATGGCATCCCTCTGGATCTCTTCTGGTAAGTCTGGCGCTTTATCGACTCTAGACTGCTTCGTTCGAAACTACGAATAGACAACATGCGGCGCAGAAGGCAAAATCATCGTGTGGGACGTCTCAGAGGAGGAGCCCAAGATGATCGAATCGATTGACGGTATCATACCCGCCGTCTCAGACACCGAGTGAGTAGAAATGATGATTTCGATGTTTCTTCAACTGAGTCCTTCAGATCATCCGAATACAACCACGACTGCACCGCAATCTGGCATCCATCTGGCCAATACTTCATCATTGCAACCCGTGCGCATGGTGGGTTTCGTTTCGTTGATGCATCTCGTGGCGATTTCGGTGCTCAGTTCCTACTGCACCAGAGATCATCACTATATCCCGGTCGAACTGGTCAAAACTCTCTACCTTCAGTGACCCCTCTTCGTCGGGAGTAGTCACCTCACTCGCTGTCTCTGCGAACGGAGTATACCTAGCATCCTCTTCACCTTCCGGTATAGCGATATGGTCTACTCAAACACGCAAGCTTCTCTTCAAGTTCCAGGGTAGTATCACCTCTCCCGTCATCCGTATGGCCTTTTCACCGTCAGAGAACCTTCTTGCATGGACCGACTTGGAAGGCGTATTGACGAGGTGGAAGGATCCCATTCCTGCCTCAAGCCCAGATCCCGTGAAGTTCGTAAGCGCAGGCAATGCAGTGGGCCAGCAAGTGAAACGGAAAGCGACTCCTCCTCGGTTATTTGACGATGACGCTGCTGAAGTCGTTTCCGGGAAAGATCAGAGCGGTGGAGATGCTAAGATGGACGGCCTTGAAGATGAAGACTTGGACGATGGTATGCTGGACATTGCAGACGAGAATTGGATCGTAGATGATATTGGAGGCGGACTTGAGGATGATGAAGAGGTTACGAAATGGGAGGGTAAAGGCGGTGTTAAGGAGATGGGTGAGTTCTGCACCAGAGGAACCACGCCGGAGTGGAACTGACTCTCCCTACAGTCAGTGTCACCAAGGCACAACCGCCCTTCCAGCCAGGTTCTACGCCGATGGAGAATAAGAAACGTTACCTCGGTATGATCCTTGAGCTAAACGTCCTAATGAAAGGTGTTCTAACTCGGTCTCCCCTGCAGCTTATAACACAATCGGCGTTATAGAAGTCACGGACCAGGATACACACCATATTGTTAATGTCGAGTTCCATGACAGGTCGGCTCGAAAGAGTTATCACTTCACAGACCACTTCAAGTACGATCTCGCTTCGCTTGGCGAGCGCGGTGCCCTATATGCATGTCCTCCCGAGGCTTCACATCCGGCTCATGTGCTCTACAAGCCGTATGGAAGTTACGCCGCCCAATCTGAATGGCAATATGAGCTCCCACTCGGCACGCGTGTACTTGGAGTTGCAGCGGGAGGTCCACCTCCAACCAAATCCAAGGTTCTTCGCCAAAAAGGCCAGAATGACATCGACATCGCGGGAATTGGTAATGTAGTGGTTGCGACCAGCGACGGCGAACTGATATTCCTAACTGGTGGTGGTGTTGAACGAGCCGTTCTGAGCCTTCCCGGAGAATTTGTTACTATGTGCGCGGGAAGGGAGTGGGTATTTGTCGTTACCCGAGATGGTAGTACCACAATGGATGGATCTCAAAACCTGACGGGCCGTCTCATCAAGTTCGATGACTTTTGTCTCCTTCAAAAAGAAGCATTGCCTATCCCGAAAAACCATACGCTGAGATGGGTCGGTGTTTCGGACGAAGGTGTACGTCTTCGAGATTTTTACCGAGTCGCATTCGCTTATGCTGGACGCAGGCACCTGTGATCTATGATTCTTCCGGAGTTCTGCATGCTCTTCCACGCTTCAGGATACCTTTTGCTGCGACATGGATGCGTGTATTGAACACGAGCACTCTGGAACGGCGCGAGGGAAAACACGAGTCCTACTGGCCTGTTGGTGTTTCGGGCGAAACCTTTATGTGCCTCATTCTAAAGGTATTCTGGTCACTGCCTATGTTTCTTACTCTAATTCTGACAATACACTTGTAGGGTCGCCAAGAACACCCCGGATTCCCCAGACCATTGATACAAGAGCTTCCTATCAAGCTTCCATTCAAGCGGAACGATCCAAAGGAAGGGCCCTTGGAGGAAGGGTAGGCTCATTTTAGCTCCGTATCATTGCTTCATCTGAGGCTGAATCATGCAGGTTTGCGAGGGAAACTATGCTTCTCGACATCTTACGAGATGGTTTGGACGAAGAGACGTTGACGACGGACGACATCTCGCGGAGAGAACTGCAGCTCGACAAGTCCATCATTCAACTCATTCAAATCGCATGCAAGAATGATAAGCTCGCACGTGCAATTGATCTTGCCAAGATGCTTCATCACACCCCCTCTTTCGACATGGCAATCAAAGTCGCGAGCTTCTATCATCTCATTGGTCTACAAGAGAAGTTCGAAGCGTTGAAAGAAGATAGGGAAGAAGGTCCTGACCGACTCGCCGAAGCAAGAGACCAGAGGAGGGAACGTGTGAGAGAGTTCGACCCGATACCTGACAAGAAGTTACCGACTTACTCGAATGGCGACTCCTATCGTCCCAAACCGTTCCAAGACTTCAGACCTCCGCCATCAATCCCAAGACCTGGTCTGCAGCGAGCAACTCCTGCTCCACATGCCGGCCCCTCGAGACTGAATGGGGACTCGGAGAATACTACGCTGATAGAGGAACAATCCACCTGGTCGTCTGCGGTTGACGACGATACCTACTTGAGGGATGCAACTCCTGACGGGAAACGGAAGAGAGCAGACTCGATACCACCCAACGATAATGCGGATACAAAACGTCGTGCAGTAGGAGAATCAGTAGGTGACTTGAGAACAACAGGAGTGCCACCTCGTATGTCTCTTGGTCTCTTGCAAGTGGAATGATTATGTCGATCTGCTCATGTTGCATTGATAGGGTCCAATCCATTCGCAAGGAAACCTGGAACAGACAATAATCGGAATCCGTTCTCGCGAAGCTCTGATATGAATAAGTCGTTACACAAGAGCGAAAGCTTCTTTAACAAAGTTGACGCAGCTGAATCTGACAAAGCTAAACGTAGGCTCCTTAAATGTTTTCGTCACGTCCCTTGTCTTAATCTATACATATCCATAGGTTCAGCGTCGACGAAAGGCAAAGCAAAGGAGAAGAACACCGGAGGAGGTCGACAAACTACCTTGTTCGGTCTTCCTCCACCACCTGCACCTGAGAAGAAAGCGACCGGGAAGAACAAAAAGGCGGGTAGCAAGGTGGCTGAGTCATCTGAGACGCAGCAGACACTGGTCGAGTCTTCGACTACGGAAACTCAGGAGACAGACGTGACCATGGAGGACGAGTCTCAAGACAAGACGCAGGTCGAGACGGACAGGTCTGCAACTCCTGCGGCAGCTACTGAAACACAAGAGGTATTGTGCCCTGATTCTAGCAGTCCTACACGCCCGATGCTTACTCAAGTGATGTAGGCTTCAGGAAGCCCTGAGCCTATAGACTGGCCTGAATCCCCTGGTGCAGAGAAGAACGCTTCGACGGTCGAAGTTACTGCCTAGAAACACATTCAGTCTCCATGTGCGCAAATATTTTTCCTTGAGTATGAACATCGGTATTCCCATACGCATCTTCACTTTCTATGTATCACTCCTACAACTCATTGTTTTCTGTTGTAAAACTTGGCTTTCATTGGGATCCCTGCAGCGCTGTGCAATGTCAGCATGGTTCATGTCAACATTGCTATCCAGCTGTATCATTGGGGCACCGGAGGATGAGATGAATTCTGTCGTTGGTGGCTTGACACTCTGGTCTCGTCACAGACTCGAAAGCCGGATCATGGCTGCTCCTTTGACCCCGGGTACGCCGTATTGATTCCAACTGATTGCATTGCGGGCAATCCCTTCAGCGTACATGGCATCACGAAGAACTCCGTCCCTTGTAATCTTCCTTCAGCTCATCGACCACCGGGATCCGTTCTGGCACATAGTGACCAAGAAAGTGGACGCATCAAGCAAGACCCAGTATATACTAACAGCCCTGAGTACCGAGTCAGTACCTGTACGCGTGGTGCGTACGCGGTGTGGAGGAAGCGGCGAAGCAACCGTTATCGGTGCTCGAACTTCGCGCAGCATGCCTCTCGCGAGCATCGCGTGTTCCCTACCCAAATTCGAACTACCGGAGGCACCAGCCAGACCGAAGAAATGAACCCCTGTGTCTACGGACTGACCCAGGTGCAGGCAAGAACCCTTCGACCGCAGAAGTTACTGCCCTGATAGACGTTCAGTTTCCTGTATGCAAATAGTATATAACTTTGGCTACACGTATGACTGAATTCCTTTTCGTATTTGCGTCGACCATCAAAGCAGGTGCGGTGCATAGACATGGTGAGTATGGAATTCAGCTATAGCATCTCTGATATATGCAAGACATCCCAAGACATCCCAGATAGACCCCGCTCGTGGTTCAGATCTGTTCAGATTCGGTTTGCGATCCAGGGACAATGGACACTGCAGTTCACGCGTTCATATAGACTACGTTAATCTACGGATCATGATGCTGTTCCAACTATCATATCCGTCTTTCCCAGACTAACTTGAGACTAACTGACCAAGGAAATTATCGTGAGTACCAATTCGTATTGATCAATGATTCATTACCGTTCGAGTGCTCCGCGGACGATACTGTATAGTCATCATTCGAGGAGCGCAGGGGGTTAACGCTACATAGCCTTATCACCCCAGGTATATATATACGCGCAACCACTGCGGAATAGCTCTAGAGTACACAGCACACGCCCTCATCACATCGACATGCCGCCGCCTGGAGAAGGACAATACTTGACGTCCAATGATGGTACCAGGATATGGGCGGACGCTTCTGGTGACCCGTCGAAGCCGCATGTGGTATTCGTTCATGGCATGGCAGGCACCGCTCTCGCATTCGACAAGCAGTTCGCTGACCCCAGCCTGACCCAAAACCTTTATATGGTCCGGTATGAGATGCGTGGTCATGGTAGGAGCGACCAGCCCACGAACTCCGAGGCCTACGAGTCTATTCGATACGCAGAAGATTTTCGCGCCGTCTGCGAAGCCTATGATGTGAAGAAGCCCTTCATCTGTGCATGGTACGTCCGAATTTGAAGTTATTTCCGTTGATTGTTGTACACACAACTAGGTACTGATGATGCTGCTCGTGGCCGTAGGAGTTACGGAGGTAAGGAACAAGTGACTGGTAACCAGGAGGAACTCGCGTTGAGCCTGACTTCACTATAGCTCTGGTCGTCGTGGATGTCATCGATGCCTACGGTCCCGACAACCTATCCGGGATCATCTACACTGGAGGACCAATGTTGACCCGTCACCTGCACGAGCAATGCATGCATCCTTACCTCCTTAGCATTCTTCCTGTTCTATTGGATCCTAACCCTGATAATCTACCGAACGCTGCGCGTTTGGCCGTAGAGTCGTGGGTTGAGAATCCCGAGGAGACACTACCCTTCGATATCAAAATCAAGTGGTTGGGAGGTTACCTCATGCAGACCCCAACTGCGCGGGTGCAATCGCTTTCGCGAGTGCAGAATACGAAACGTTGGGAAGAAGCTATGAAGGACATCCCCGTGCTGCTCATTCAGGGTGAGCTCGATAAGCACTGTCAGACGACGAAACTAGTCCCTATTGCACGGCAGTGCCTGCCAAAGTTGGATTTAGTGGTCCTCAAAGGTATTGGGCATGCGGTGGTATATGAGGATGCAGTGGAGACAAATAGAAAACTATTGCAGTTTGTAAAGCGGATATCTAACGCTGACTAGTTATACGTCGGATGCTTACTCTGGAGACAGGCAGTTGACTTGAACCCTCTTGATATCAGCGAATACATAGAAGGTTTACTACGTAGGAATAGTCGGTGTGAATGGCTTTGAACGCTTTGAGGCTCGAACAATCTTGTCACCAAGAAAGCGTATGGTCTCTCCAGCTCTTTCTCTGTGGCGGCAGCCCCGACTTTCAATTGGGTCTTGGGACTCGTTGAATGGTTGTACTGGAAAGCTGTTGTGCATGCGAGCCTCGCGGGGTTCGGAATTCACGAGCACGTGACCCAACGCGAGGAAGGCTGCGGCGGCCGCTCAAAGTCGACAGCGGACCTTTCTCTGCTCTTCCACCAGCCAGGCTCTCCGTACCCTCACTGTTGTGGTTCAAATGAAGGGGGAATAGTACCACTTTGATACTTGTTGCTCCAGGCAAGTCTGTATAAGTACATCACCTGAAGAAATTCAAACTTGACATGCATCTGGTATCACGAGGTACGTCCAATGCATTCCTATCATTCAAACACAGCAAATTCAAAGCACCTGCTTGTAGAAGTTCTCACTGAACCCCATATATCCTGTCCATACGTACCGTCAGCTGAGTTGTTTCC
>JSYW01001231.1:0-22066 GCA_000787475.1 Lentinus polychrous | reverse complement strand
AAAAAAAGCAGAAAACACGTCTAAGTGTCTAATGGGGATGAATAAGTGCAAAGTATAAAGATAAAACTTAAAAGGGGGAAGCAATTAGAGGCGGATGAAAGGGGTCGCCTAGGATGCGGAGAATTGAGAAGAATAGAATGCATGAAGAATGACAGCGCAACACCATCACTCCGATGACTGCCAACGGTTGCTGCAACTCTAAAAAGTCACAGTCCACCGCTGCAGCCCAGTTGAGACACCAGAAGATACCAAATATAAACAACTGCCAGAAAGAAGCCCAAAAGCGAAAGGAGAAAGATCATCACGCCATTAACGGCGCGATGCGCGATCGCTCGCAATTACAGCACAAAGTTCATGAAAGATGAAAAAGGATAGGCGCAGTGATGGAGGTGGCGGGGATGCAAGGCAGCAACGTTGTGTCGTCTGTCCTTGTCCTCCCTTCACCATGACCACGATTACGATGCATAACGAGGACCTCTGCTCAGAGCGCAAGAAGATCGTCCGAGTTCAGGTCGACCTCCAGCCAGGGATGGTCTACGAGATCTCTCGCCTGTGCCCGTTTGCGATGATCAATCACCAACATGGGCTCCAGGAATTCGCAAAACGCTTGCGAATCGGTTTCTGACCAGAGGTATTTCTCAATCATCACCCGCTTCAACGGCCAGGGCTTCAGACTGCGAATGTACCTCAGCGCGCCTACAAAGACAACCATAATCAGTATCGTACTCCTTGGCTTCGGGACGAGAGAAGATAGGCGACCATGAGAACCGCCACAGACACGGGGACTGTCGCAGCTCTTCCACGTCGCCCATATTTGGAATACAATGGGGAAATGGAGAGGGCGTACTCACCGGAAGAGTCAAATATCTCCCTGCTGTACCTTCCTCCGAACTTCACATCCGGAGCGAAATCGCCCATAAGCTCGATGATTTGAGCCATATGGTCGTCGTCCTTGCCAAAGAGGTCGCCCTGACTCTGCGGATCGAAGAGATACTCAGCCGTCAAGAGCTCAAAAACGACGCATGCGACGCTCCAGATATCCGCGGTATATCCCCAGTCCGTTCGACCCAAGATTGCTTCAGGTGAGCGATACTGTCTCGTTTGGATGTCCTCGGTATAATGCTTCTTCGACGGAGTAGCATTTCCAAGGTCTGCAATCTTGATGGAGATGGGGTAGCGGGGTTCAATGGTGGGGGAAGGTTCGACAGGGGATTGAATAGGTGAAGCCATTGGCGGATGTGCTTTGGAGTGAGGCGACGAAGAGGAGGAGCCGGGGCGGGAGGAGCAATTGTGATGATGGAGATTTGTCGGGGCGGTTTGCGAGAGGAGAGAAGGTCCGGTAGGTGGTACCTCTGTCCTCTGCAGTTCTGATCGTTGCGCGGGATCCTCGTCCATATCCATCGAGCCCGAACTACACAGGCAAGTACATGTCTTCTGTGCATCGGGGCTCGACATTGACAGTTTCATCATGCCACTCATAACACTACCGACAGACGTGGGCGGCGTATCGTTACTACTGGACGCGTAACTGGTGGAAACAACAACAGAAGAAGGCCCGCTGACATCAGACAAATCGGGGGTAGATGAAGAGCTCGAGTCCGTCGATTCACCATTCTGAGGCGTCTTGCCTGTGAAACTGGTCGAGGCCAGAGCATTGCTCAGCGTACTCTGGGCGCTATTGATGCGTGACATCTGTAGCGCACTCCTCGCCGACGGGCTGGAACCTGCGCTGTGAAGCGGGCTCGACAGAGGCTGCGAGTCGAAGATATGAACGTGTCGCTCGCGACCAGTGGGCTTCCATGGGATCGCCACACTAGGTCGTGTGATCTGTTTCGGCGGGACACCGACTTTACGAGAAGTGGCGGGAGGCGACACAGAAAGCTCTGCTTGGATATGTGACTCGACATCAGGGATGGAAATCACTGGTCCATGGTCAATATGGGCGTTGCGAACCATCGAGTTAGATGACTCACTGATGTTCTCTGGCTTGATGTCGGTGTGTACTAGATCACATTCGTCATGCAAGTACTGAAGACCCAGAAGGATCTGCTTCGCGATCACCTTGACGAGCCCTGCGGGCACGCCAGTGGTCTTATGCCGCTCAATAAGAGCCAGCAAGTTCTCTCCAAGGGGTTCGAACACGAGACAAACGTGGATATTCTCGGGAGCGCAATGTTGGAACGAGTCAAGGAAGGATACGACATGATTCCGCCCTCGGTGTGATGGATTTGCGTCCATCACTTTCCGCAGAAGCTTTATCTCGTCACGGGCAGTTTCAGCATACCTGCCGGCGGATTTGACCACCTTCAACGCGGAATGTCGGTTCTCACTGCGGATAAAAAAGGTATTAGTAACCCAATCCTTTCAGGCATGACGGGCGTGTCATCAGGCCAATTCCACGATATGCATCCTAGGCCACTGGCGACAGGGACGTGACGCCGCCACGCCGCAAACGAGCAATTCCGAGGCCGAGTCGCTAATAACCCACATTTGCCACCGGGACTAGTGGACGCAAGCGACCCCCTGTCGGAATGTGGCCAAGGGTTCCCAACCATTCGTACCCCTGACATCACGTTCCATTCTGTATGATACTCCAACTAGCCGGTAGCATATTGGCATGCCTCTTCTGAGACATCAGAACGGGGAAGGCAGCACAAGTCCCTGCAGCACTGCAACGTTGGGTGGACTCCTGTCAAGACAGACACACTCCTGGGAGAGAAAGCCAGGACTAGCGACCCACTAATTCGCAGTGGCTTGATGTTCTGACCAAGAAAGACAGGGATGGCCTGATGACCGATAAGGCGCGAAGACGTAAACCGCGTATCGCCAGCAAGAGGATGCCCGGAAAAGAGGGATGATGTTAGAGACATAGACAATGGCAAACACTTACACAGTGTCCTTCACAAGCCATACAGTAGAGAAGTGACCCCATCTGAGCGTGTGAGCAGTGGCGAATATGGCGAGTAAAAGAGGGAATATTGCGAGGCCTGGTCAGCAGGGTACAAAAAGGAGAAGAACACAAACATACCCAAGCTTTCTGAGGACGACATACCGCCCATCCTTGAACGTATCCTTGACCTTGACGGGGAGGTAGCCGCCATTGTTGTAATCGGCCGGAGACTCCTCGTCCTTGGAATGAACATCTGGAACAGGGATGATCTTCGGGCCAGTGGGAGTGACGACGTATTGGTACTTGGCACACTGCGATTTGGGTGCCATCAACTCGGGGGACGATGTGGCCAGGGATATTGGACTGGCGGGGAGGGGGGAGGAGGAGAGTTATCGTAGAGTCAGACGAGTGCAAAAGGACGCGCCCCGACGATGGCCTCTCCCGGGATGTTATCGCGGCTTGTCACGCGTCACACATATCCAATGAACGCCGCTTGATTAGGACGTGACACTGGTCACAGAGATAAGCTTGCCTCTGTAATCACATGCACGCAAGCACGATTACCTCACTCCTTTCCTCCCTAAATCCGGAGTGGCCTTCTTGGCACATGAATTGAATGAATATTGCGGCGCAGAGCAGCGAAGATTCGAGTCTGTTTCCCCACATAGTAGCGTACATCTGAGAACATCCTTCATAGCGAAGTCTGGTTACCCTTGTGAGCTGTGTACAACGGCACAAATGCAATTGATCTGCCTCTCTCGCTTCCGAGAACGACCTCATGAACAGAGACACGTTCGCCATGGCATCGGAGATGAAGATCTGCGATGCCTTCTGCGTCAGCCGCGAAAACACTTGATCGGACAATGGCGAAACCTGCCGCCTTAAACGTTGAACGACGGGACGCCACACTTTGTTTCCTTTTCCAGATGATTCCTGTGTCCCTCTCGCAACGGCCACCAAATACTACATAGCCTTCAAAGGTCAACGTCACCAGTTCCATCCCTTCACTCTTCTCTTTGAACAAGAGCCCCTCGATAGTCGGGTGGCATCCAACACCGTTCGCCGTCGTAGGCACCCATCCCATTCGCCATGAATACCGCTGAGCGGATCACCAAGAAGTTCATCGGAGCCGTCGAGGACGAGTGGCAGCTCTACAGCGATAAACCCTCTGACTATACCATCGGACTCCCCATCGGTTTCGGAGCATCCTCAGTTGTATATGCTGCTCAGTTCCAGCCTCCCGGAGCTCCCAATCCCACACCATGCGCACTCAAAGTGCTCGACCTCGATCGCCTTCCCCCTCATTCGCTGCATCTCATCCAGAGGGAAACCCAATTGATGTCTTTGTCTAAACATCCGAACGTACTCCGAGTACGTGGAACGTGGACCGAAGGTCACAAGTTATATATAGCCATGCGCTTGATGAACGCCGGCAGTGCTGCCGACGTTATGAGGTACGGGTGGCCAGGAGGAATGGAGGAGGAGGTTGTGCGATGTATCCTCAAGCAAGCATTGGAAGGTCTGAAGTAAGTGGTGATCTCAAATCCTCGCTTCTCCATGGCTGATCCAGGGTTCTATCTCTACCCATCTCAGCTATTTGCATATCAATGGCCTTATCCATCGCGATGTCAAAGCTGCGAACCTTCTCATCGACGACGACGGGACTGTACTCTTGGGAGATCTGGGCGTCGCCGCCTTTTTGTGGGAGAATGAAGATCCCATAAGTGTTCCCACCCAACCTTCAACTTCCATTCTTCATTCGGGATACCACGCGCATTCTCACAAGCATCATCATCATATCTTTCCTCATCCCCACATCCATCGGCCCTCATCACCTCCGCCAACGTCTCCCCGCCATAGTCACTCACATCACGTGTCTCACCGACCAAAGACTCTTGGCAAACGCAAATCCTTCGTCGGCACGCCATGTTGGATGGCTCCGGAAGTCATCAATGGCAAGCAATACGACGCATCTGCAGATATCTGGTCATTCGGCATAACAGCTCTCGAACTGTGTAACGGTCGCGCACCACGCTCTCGTGAATCTCCGCATAGTGTACTTTTGCACATCGTGCAAGATCCACCTCCTAAACTCGATCGCGAGAATGGCCTACACAAGTACTCCAAGGCATTCGCGGACATCATCGACCAATGCCTCAACAAGGACCCCTCCAAACGGCCCTCCGCGCAGGAGCTACTGCAAACGAACTTCTTCAAAAATGCGAAGAAGAAGTCATACCTCGTAGGGACAATCTTGAAGGGGTTGCCTCCACTGACCCAACGCCAGGAGCGTAGGAAGGTCCCTTCCATCCTCACACACAGGACCATGGACAGCTGGGATTTCGACGTCAGCTCGATCCTAAGTCCAGCAGGGTCCAGTCGCCAACCATCACGTGCTCACCCTCTTTCTCCCCCGGAGAGTGTATTTGAGCTCGAGGACGAAACTGCTGCCGAAGAAATATCCGGTAAGAGCGACGATGAGGTGAAACATGGAAGGAACGAGGCCCAAGCGTCCTGTGAGGTGCCGGAGCATGAAGAGGGTGCAGCGGCGTATGCTCACAGAATCAGAATGCACCACATCACCCCACAGCACGCTCCCCGCCCTCACGCGCAGGCTGGAGCACATTCGCGATCCGCATCCGTTGAGAAGAACCAGAAGAAGCCGGTAGAGGAACATGGGGAAGTGGTTCAAGCCGAAGATTCACCTCCGGAGCTCGAGTCTGATCATACGGGGTCCGCGGTGAATACGGACTCGATGCCCGACACACCCACCTCGTCAAGTTCGGGAGCAGACGCAGATGTGGAGGTTGTTCGGGACTCGACCGAGGACTTGAATTCCACACCGGTTCAATCGCCTTCACTCCCCAAATCATCGCAGCCCGTCGCGATTCCGAATAAGCTTCCCGAAAAGCTTCCGCCAGCTGCCCCAGGAGGATCACCTTCATCTTCTTCTGTCGTCACATCGGAATCAGCGATATCAGAGCCAGTCGGTAATCTCTCTGAACCTGTACCTGCAGCGTCGACCGGCCGTCGGATCTGGAAACGACTGACGGGCCAATCCGATGAAAGTCAGCGAGGTGGAACAGAGTCGTTCAGAAGGAAGGCATTCTCGGGGCTGGTGCGCACCGTCAGCAGGAATAGGACGTCTTCGTTTGGAGCGTTCAGTAGGTCATGACATGAGAGTGAGTATGAGAGCCGTCACTGATGTCGTTCCCGACAAACAGCCTCCAACAACAATGGAGGATGAGCAGGTGAATGAATGAATGGACAGGCTATGAGAAACGGGATGTGGACACAGCAGGTACCTTATATCCCTACCAGGAGAGATTCCATCGGCACGAGTATTTATTCGTCGTCGAACATCGACGGCGTCTTTCTACCGTTTTCTATCTTCGCTATGTTCGCAGCGTTCCCGCTCTATGAATCCAATTCACGTCTTGTGATACACATTGTAGCAACGTACACGAACTTTCCGAACGTTCCGCAGATGCACCTCGGTATTCTTGTTACCTTTGTCCACCCTGTCCTCTTGTGTAATTCTCTGTATAATCCTTGCATATTTCTTGCATGTACTCAAGCAATATTTAGTTACATTATATACCCTCTTAGGAGCTGTATACATGTAACAATGCTGGTGTCGTCCTTTTCATGTGAATGGCATTCGTATTCTACAAGATTCACTGCCCTCCGATTTCTCATGGAATGTCGGACCCAAAGACGCCTTGAGATCTTCGATTCTCGCCTGGTCCATATGTAGGCACCTTCGCGGTTGGGCCGTGATCAACGAGACACTACGCGTCTTTGCTGTACATACATGTTATGAGACTGAGCGTGCGTAGAGGGCATGTAACTTGTGTCGCAAAAAAGTTAGGCCCTTGTAAGGGAATTTGCATTGTAAGGACGTCATAATTGCTTCTGACGACCCTTAGAAGGCCCTTACAACCAGCTTCCAACCGGCTTGTAACCGCTTGCAAGGTTCCATTTGCTTACCAAAGACTTGTCTTGTAAGGGATCTTTATTTTTTGCGACATGACGGCTACGCGTCTGAGTTAAAATTTGAGTTTCATCGGCACATGGGTCGTTATCGCCCTTACAAATAGGGAGGGATGAAGGGAGCATGGGGAAGAGCAAATACCTTGCCTCGCTGTCAGAAAAGATGGGGAACCACAATACCTTCTATTTCCGGAGATAGGTGTCGTTGTTGTGTACGGTTGTGATGGCCGTGGCAAGGCCGGTTGATGGCTCCGGCCAAACTTGGCTCGATCGATCCCAGGGGGAGCAAGGAAACATTTCTTGCAATTGCCCGTCCATTGCAAGAACTTGAAGGCCATTGTCATCCCGCGTCTCAGCCAACCTTTGTCAACCGCCATACCGCAACATCCAGCGGCGGAGTGAACAATGGCCAAAGGGAAGAAGTCGAAATCCAAATCCTCCCAGTTGAACGGCCAGGCGCAACTGCAAACGGCCGCTTCGACTCCCGCACATATTAATGCAGGTGCATCATCTGCTGCACCTTCGATCCCTCCTCTCCCGAATCCCGCTACGGGCAGTGCAAATCCCGCCGCGTCCTTTACAGCTCTTTGGGGCTACCTTCAACCAGCCTTGGACCACATAGTCCGCTCACCGACAAACAACACCTCCAAAGCCCCCGCCATCGACGTTGCCTATCACATGGGGATTCACACCGCCGTCTACAACTACTTTACTTCCCAATCCGAAGTTGGAATGCCTCACCACCCGGCGGAGAAGATGGCTTCATTCGCAGCTTCAGCTATGATCTCTTCTTCCCGCACAGACAAAGCCAAAGCAAGCGGTACAGACTTGTACGACCAACTCGATCGTTATTATGCCGAAATTGCGAGAGAGCTGTTCTTGGGCACGCCTCACGACGATGCTTCCCTCATTCACTACCTTGTCCCATGCTTTAATCGCTACTCCGCCGGAGTTCGTTCCGTCGATCGCCTCCTCAACTATGTCAACCGTCACTACGTCAAACGCGCCGTAGACGAAGACAGAGGGTGGTTCAGACTGACGGACATGCTCGACGTTGTGACAAAAATGATCCAAGAGGATGATCCTCGAGAGAAAATACAAAGTAAGCTGAAGGAGATGAGGTTGGAAGAGTTGAAGAAGTGGGGGTACTCGGACGGAGGTTCTCCGGAAGAGCTCGCGCGGGCTGAAGGGTGTGCAGAGGCAGCCAGCGCGCCAGATCGGATTGTGCATTTGGTCAACTTAGGCTATCGACGGTTCCGCATCGAATGCATCGACCCGCTTTTGGCGGTGCCCAAGACGGCGAAGAGAAACGGAAAGCGCAACAAGATACCTTCAAGCAACAGTCAGGGTCCGCAGATGCCAAAGGGTAGACTCGCACGTGCGGTCAAAGATTTGTTGGAAAGGGAGGGAGGGGATGTGGAGGAGAGACGAAGGTTAGCGAAGGAACTCGCAACATTGCTCAAGACCGTCGGCGTACGCTTCGACCATCCTCTGCGCAAGAAATTGGAGAAGTTCTCTGCATCGCCTCCGCCCACGACTGCACCCTCACCTACGCCTACTAGTTGATGGCTATTCGTTAGGTTCCGTGGACATCTTCCTTCCAACGTACCTCTCAACGACACTTGCTTTGGTCTTTGTTTATTGATACCTGGCGTGATTCCCATCTTGTTCCGGGGTTCACTTGGGTTGGTCGTGTGACTCGATGTCTTATGGGGGCAATTCGGGGAGTCGAAAAGATCTATTCTCTGGTTACAAACGTCTACGATCCAGTTCTTTCAAATACACGTATGGTGTTAATCGTGCCTTGTCGTTACGAGACAGATCTCTCAAACCAAGTAAGACATCGCGTTATTCGTCAGATAATAATAAATAGTCCGCTCCGCTGGTGGCCTTGAAGCTTGAAGTGTTATGATGAACTGCTGGGAGTTTCGGCAGCCATTGCATAAAGCGCGGCCTTGTCCCCACTTTCGTCGACAAGGCTTTTGAGGAAACCGCCCTCATTTTGCAAGAGCTCGCTTGGCTTGCCGAACTCAACCTACGAGGTGCGAAGTGTTGTCAGATAGAGTACTCAAATAGCAGACAAAGGGACTCACGATTTTACCCGCATCCAACACCATGATTTTATCTGCATCCATAATCGTCTGCAGACGATGTGCAATGGTTAGCAGTGTGACATCCTTATCCAACTCCCTTCGAAGAGATGTCTGGATGATCGTATCGGTCTCATAATCGATAGCAGATGTGGCTGAGAAGGTATGAGCTTCGTGTACAATGAACAAAAACATTCAGAAAGTACCTTCGTCGAGAATGAGCAACTTGCTTCTCCGTACGATAGCTCTCGCAAGTGCCAAGATCTGCCTTTGGCCAACGGAAAGGTTTCCACCTCCACTCGCGATAGGGCTATCCAGAGTGATCCGACTTTCATCATCCTCGCTCTGCAAACTGAACAATCCAGCAGCCCGAAGAGCATCATTCAACGTCGCATCATCATATTGTCCAAAGGGATCAAGGTTCTGGCGGAGCGTGCCACTGAGAAGTTCAGGGACTTGCGGGATGATCGTGATATTCGAACGGAGAGCATCGAGGTTGATCCTGTCCGTCGCCAGGCCATCATATAGGACCGTACCCTCCGTCAAGATGCAGCGAAGAAGGGCAAGCGTCAATGAAGACTTGCCGCTGCCTGTTCGTCCTACGATACCGACACGTTCGCCTGAGTTGACTGTGAAGCTGACATCCTGCAGGACCCTAGGACCGTCAGGTGCGTAGCGTGCCGACAGCTTCTGCACGTCGAGGTTGCCACTAGCGGGCCAGTAAGCCGGAGGGACACCGTCAGAGGTAGGCTTGGGCTCTTGCTCGATTTCGAGGTACTGCTGAATACGCTCCAAGCTGTTTCCTTGAACCTCAAAGTCGTTCACCATGCGGATCCACCAGAGAATGATGCTACTAAAGCTGACGGCCATGGTCAAAGAGAAGCCGACATCGGATGCGTGAACCTTGGTCGCGTATACTAGGTAGGCAGCCAACCCGGCTTGGTAAAGAGCGCCCAAGCTCTCTATCCGCACACAGATCCATCGGTTGAGGTTGTAGAATGTGCGAGCAGCCCTGGTGTAGCGGTCGATGCGCTGGTGTGATTGTTGGCGGAAGGCTTCCTGAGCGCCGTAAGCACGGATTGATGTCAAACCCGCCATGGCAGCACTGAAATGACCAAGTACAGGAGCACGCGCGTTGCTCATTTCACGTTTGACGGACAGTTGAGACTTGATATAGATCTGTCCACACCAACCTCCGAGTCCTGCGATGATGAGACCAGGGACAAGGAAGGCAGGCGTGATGACGACGACCGCGATGAACTTCACAACGAGAAAGGTCGTGATTTCCACGATGAAGCCAAAGTTTTGAGCAATCGGACCATCGACTGCGTATGATGAGATTCGGAGGCTACAAGACATGACGTTGGAGAGACTTACCGGCTGCGATGTCCTTGGTGCAACGAGTGATGACACGAGACGTGGGTGTCTTATCGAGCCAACGGAGCGTCGTACCCAGAACGGATGTCGTAAGAATCTTATGGATAGTCCGAGAGGCCCTCAAACAGCCGAAGATAAAGACAACCGCTCCAGTGATGTAGAACACGTTGCCAAGGATAAGTTGCAGTGTATACAATGTGAGATAGCTGAAATGCGTCAGTCAACACAACGTATATTGTCGCGAAGTCCATTACTTACTGTATGGCGGAGACATCTTCTGGAGGCATTATATCATACTGCCTTGCCCAGTAGCCCAAAAACCAAGTCTGGACGACCTCGACGATCGGCGTACATGTCATTCCAGTCAAGAAAGTTGCCCAGAACAAGAAGGAATGTCTGCCTCCCATCGCAGCGAAGAAAAGCTTTACTGCAAAGAGATTCAGATATGGGATATGAGATGGGCTTCAGCTCAATAACGTACGCGCTTTCCATCCAACATGACCCAAGGCAATCTCTTCATCCACTATGAGCTTGCCGTCAGATTTTGCCGTCACATCAAGCTCCTCAGGTTGGTCGATCTCGTCCTCGTGCTTCTGGATCTCCTCGCTTTCTTCCTTCAGTTCGACAGCCAGTTTCTTATTCTTCGCCAATGCCTTCGACAGGGTTCCTTGGCTGAGAATGCGGCCATCTGGACCAAGCGAAACCACAAAGTCCGCGATCGGACTGGCCATGGCAACATTGTGTGTCTTTGAACTGCCTGTAAGACGATGCACGTGACAACGACAGACGAATCATGCGTACCACAAGAATAACCGTGCGCCCTCGGAGAAGATCGCCCTTGAAGCATTTGTCGACGATCCATCGGGATGTATGTACGTCGAGAGCAGCGAGCACCTGGGCGTTTAGTCAGTTGCTGCGAACATGTCTAACCGACAATCATGAACTCACATCGTCAAGGAGAAGGATTTGAGCATTGGAGTACACCGCGCGAGCAAGGGTGATTCGAGCCTTCTGTCCACCACTGTGACATCACGATCAACAAAAAGCGGATGTAGTGAGAAATAGCTATATACCTTAACGTCAAGCCCTTTTCACCGACCTCGGTCTTATCGCCAGCCTCGAAGAGGGACAAGTCACGAGTCAAACCGCATTGATAGATCACTTTGTTGTAACGTGTCTCGTCGTAAGGAGCCCCGAATAGGATGTTATCCTGAAGTGGGCGATCAGCGATTCCAGAATCCACACGCGCATAACATTATATCTACGCACCCGGATAGTCTCGTTTTGCACCCACGACTCCTGGGCGGCATAGGCGACGCCTCCACTCCGAGGCAGATTGTAATACGAGTTAGGACCCATTGGAATGTAGTGCATTTCACCTGCAAGGAAATTGATTTATAGCGTTCCTTTGAGTACTGACGAGAGGGACTCACCAAGCAAAGCCATCAACATAGACGTCTTTCCCGATCCCGTAGGTCCAACAATCAGGTTGATGCGACCAGCTTTGAAGTTCAATTCATCCTCGATACGGAGAGTGAAGTTCCGTCTGTTCGGACCAGGCGTGAAGGTGCCATCGTTTTCGGCAGTCCAAGTGAAAGACGCTTCGCGGAAACCGATAATATTGGGATCGATGTCGTTGCGTATGAATAGTTCGGGAGAAGCATCCGGGTTGCTTTTCTCAGCGAAGTCATCAAGCAGTTCAGTCTGGAGTTGTAATAAGTACCGGCGGGTGGAATGGGACTTCGCTCATAATCATACCTCGTAAAGGAACTCATTGACACGGTCGAGAGAAACTTTGGCTAGAGTCGAAGAGAGTGATGAGAGAGGGAACTGCGTGGGCAGACATATGAAATACCTTGTATGATCGGGGGCAGCATGCCAAAGATGGTGTGCAGCTGGTCGCGGAGCAAATCAAATACTGTAGGGTAGGAATGTTCATTAGACGCCGCGGTTTACGACCGTTTGTATCATTACTTACCAACCATCGCAGGGAAGATGATAGATGCTGTTCACGGCAGGTATAAGCAATCGGTGCTAGAAATAAGGATGTCTTGGAAGTGATACGCACCTGACAACTGTTGCTTCATAATCAGGGTCTACGATATATCTTCAGTATGTGCATGACGCTAACAAAAGTTCGAACAGTTCACTCACGAATGTTCCGAAGGTGAAAAGCATCGTGAAGCACGGAATCAAGAAGCTACAAGCCAAAGTCAACAGAAGGAGATACTAGGTCAAAGGAACAGACACACTTGACGCATCCATTAGCCAATTCAAGAAGTTTCAGACGACGCTGGTATACCAGCTCTTGCTCTCGCTTTTCAGCAAGTTGTTCGTTCATCCGTGCTTCCCATCCAAAGAGCTTGACCATTCGGATAACATTCATTACTGAATGAGGACGTCTCAGTACGGGTGAATGCTTGACACCGAGACTCTTACTCACCTTCAGTGACCGTTTGCACTCTCGCGTCGGTCTGAGTTGTACCACCTAATGAGCTCGGGAGCAAACAGACATGCAGACATACAGTACCTTTTTCATCTTCTCCACTTGGACTACCTGCAACCGGCTTGCGATGAATCCAGGAACAGGGAACAGCGCAACTGTCACTCCCATGCCGACGAAAGCACTGTTGGGACGGGATATGAATGGGTGAGTTGCGTGTATCAAGTCTTCAACTCACCTCCAGCCGAGAACCTTGTAAAGGAAAATCACACAGAGTATCACCTGGAACGGCATGTATAGGACTAGAAACCGTAGGTGAAAAGTGCGTATATCCGCGACCAGTTCAATCAACGTACCGACGAACAAGAAATCTCGACCATCCACGAGATTTTGAAGATCTGTCGTGACCAAATTCGTCATTTTGCCAGATAGATTGCCGCCGCCTGTAGTTTCCGTGGGCTTTTCGGCCACTTTCGTGCTTGCATTGCTCGCGGTCGGGGAAGCGGAAGTTTCGCCAGGTTTGCTCTTGTTGCCGGAACCTTTACCTGCACCAGAAGCAGCTGTTTCGTTTTCACTGTCCGACCCTCCTGCGGCATCTGAACGTTCTGCTACAGACGCCGTATCTGGCGTAGGAGCAACACTTGATCGCGCTGAAGCTGTCGGGTCACCGGTGGCTTCTGCCTTCATACGGATTCGAAGGCCATGCTCGAATACAAGTTGGGTAATGATCGCCTCAGTTCGTACCATCATGCCGGTCTGGAATCCATCAGGATGAAAGAATGGGAAATTCAAGAACTATGGACGTACCGCAATGAAGATATACCATTGGACGGCCAAGGAACCAAGAATAGGACCTAATAGTAGCCAAGACACCCAAACCCAAGGTCGAATATCCGTACCCTCTCCACCATTTTCCAAGTAGCTAGTAAATGTCAAATGGTATCCTCTGTTTCTGTCAACGACAAACTCACAATAGCAATCGGTTGATACCAATGGGGCCTGCAAATGTCGTAATGACCTGCGAAGTGTGAGTACTATATCCGGTTTACGTGCTCATGATACGTACTCGTAAGGCAAGCATCGTAGCAAGCACGCAGTATTCAGTCCCTGTGAACGTTAGACTGGAACTTACCGAGTAAACCAACGGCAGAACTTACTGAAGATCTTCATCAAGCCGAAGAAAAGATGCCTCCGCTTGTGAGTCTTGAAGGGATCCAGATGCTACAATATATGTGTGAGCATTAGACTGAAAGATATGTTATGTTTCATACCGGGAAGCTTCTCGCCACCAGGTTCTGAGTGGAATCGTAGTCCGCGAGCGGAGGTAATTTGTCCAGGGGAAGATGAGGCAATGCATATGCCGCGAAAACGAGTTTATCGAGGAAAGTGTATGTGGAGAGCGACAAAATGGATGCGGTCTGTTCAGGATTAATCTCTTTCTGAGGATGTTCGGGATTAAGCGGGATATACTGCCGCGGGATGGTAAGAGGGATGATAGCAGCTGCAAAGGTGAGAATTGCAACGTGAATCCATATCAGTGGACTTTCAGCATTGTCTGTGGGTTCTAACGAGACCGTCGCGAAAGGCCAGACATCACGATATAGGAAAACGACCCAAGTAGCAAGCAGAACGAAGCAAAGATGCCTGACGCTAATGCGAGCACAACCTTGTCTCGCCACCACCGATAAGAAAGCTAGAATGGTGGCATAACCCTATGGCGGCGTGAGTGATTAGCAACGCAGGGGATGGGTGGACGTACATAGACAATGCAAAGACCCAAATGGAGCAGTATTGAGGTGGATACGCCGTCAGACGTATTGTCCGCTCTGTCCCGGAGCAAAGATATGACGCCCAGAACGAGCAATGTTAGGCAGGATAACAGCCGGGCAATCCTGAATAGAAAGATTCGCAACCCTCCTAGAGATTCGATATGTACCCGTATGCCTTTCGGGCGTTCCAGTCTTTCTGGGGCAATATTTTCTTGGCCCGTAGGAAGCAGTTTGGATATTGCCAAATTCCATGTTATATGGATACCGAGGGAGAGTATGGACACGGCCGATGCATAGACTGAGACAGCGAGGGAGTTTTGCCAAAAAGACCTGCGAGACGGCTGAGTATAATTTTCACTGAGAAAGATAGCGGAAACATACGACAATCGCTCCTCCTCAGACAAAGCCATGACGCGACCGTGCGGTGTGTACGATTGCAGCACTACTTGGAGGTCACTTGAACTCGAGTATAGCGGAGACAACCATGATGCTGTAGCCGGGGGTGAGGGCGTCCACATCTTCGTGGACTTGAGCCAAGCGGCGTAGGATTCCGTGAATGCACACCGACGCAGTCACCGTCTCCTGCCTAGCTAAGTGTTTGCAACAGGAAAAGTGACTGAGTTCTGCCAACGCAGGCTTGTGCGGACCCGAGCTAATATACACGGCGCTAACAGACATTTGCTTGAAATTCACACCCGATAACGCGTGCGATGTTGGATCTGGATCGAGATTCGAGATCACGCCAATTGACGCGTCTGGTCTCGTGTCCAGGCTTCGACTCAAGTCTTAAGGACACGGATGGGACCCCGTGAACCTCAAATACTGTATTGTCAGGTAAACCCGAGATATTCCAGGGGGGGTGACCGGGGTCTGTATACGCGGTTGAGAGAACACGATCCAAGTCCCAATGGGAGTGTTCTTTAGTGCTCTGATTCTGACCTCCATGACGGCCAACGTCGACGTTCCACCTCCTACTCGTCCTTCCGCCGCGGATGCACCCAACGGGCCAATACCCCTATTCGATGCCCAGCTGAAGGTCCTAACTGATTCATATCTCAGCTTCTTCCAAGAAAGGTGTGCCGCTTTGCTAACCTCTTCTGACCTCTGTCTCATCATGCTCAGGCGGAGGATCGAGCAAATATAGTATGTACCAGTGATGCGAGGTGCAAGACGCGTCTGACGTACCCTCTCAGTACCGAATCCCTCAGGAGATTATATGAGAAGGCTAGGTCGATCGACACTTACTTGGATGAGCGGCATGAACGTAGCACAACCCGTATGGCTTGGGCTGAAGTCAGGGAGAATTTGGACAGAGGTACACATTCTGACCCCTCTGTTCCGAGTAGCTCACGTTCATCCGCTATGTAGAGGTCCAATCTCGTGTCGCCTTTGCCCATACACTAACCACAGACGTCATAAATCCCCTCACAAATCTGAAGGCAAGTCAGGATATGACTCAAGATATCCCACTCAAAACTGATGCCTCTAATCATAGGACACCCAAGAACGTATTCGCAAACGTATCCGCGATGATCTCAAGGATGCCATCGCCGCGCATACTGATTATGTCGAGAATGTTTATCCCAAGCTGAAGAGGGCATATCTCAAGAAGTCTCAAGAAGTGGAGGTACCCACTCTTCGCCCTTTGTGGCCCATCTTCCCCTCACGTTTCTGTTCTATAGGACTATAAGGCGGCTGCGGCGGCAGAACGCTCACCACTTTCGCCGACCACCTCATCAGAGCATCCATTCACGTCTCCTAGGTCTAGTGTATCAAGTGGGAGACCCGTTGTCACAGCGCCTCAACCATTGAGACCGCTTGAGCGTCGCGCATCGGGCACTGTCCCCGCCACTCGCAATCGCTCTCCGTCATCTTCAACTGCTCTCCATGACATAGCCTCTCAAGGTTTGTTATCCATGTGTCCTGCTGAACATATACTTACACTGATTGTTAGGAAAGAAACAATTGAACCAACTCATGACCTTCCTTGACAAGAACAATGTCAAGGATGCGTTGGCTGGTAGAAGCGACAATGCGCTACGCTCCGTTCGGGCAAAGCGGGAAGCAGATGAAGCAGGTAAGACCGGCTACCTTGGGAATATCCTCGAGGCACTGAGGACGATTATATCAGATAAGGAATATCGGAAAGCCGTTCACTGGCTCGAAACCTTGCGCCTTCGGAGAGTAAAGATTCTTGAGAGCGGTTACAATGTATGTTCCACATTCGCATACTTACCAGGCGGAGCAATCTAATTCCTGCAGAGCATGGAAGCTTTCCTCCGCGAGAATTCGATCACTGTGAAGCAGGTTCTTAAGCGGTACCTAGACAATATGCTGTGAGGACGTCCCTCGTGATTTCACATGACATCGTTGACCTCTTCGTGCAGAGCCACCGCATCCACACAGACTGGCTTATGCAATCGCGTGCTGCAGATTGTGGAGCGTATTAACCCCGACAAAGATGCTTCCTCTATCGCATCCCAAATCCCTCAACTACTGGCCCAGGCATCGCCAAAGCCTCAGTTCTATTATAACTATCAGGTTGGAGAATGTCGCGATCTCATCTTTGGCGTTAGTCTGGTCGATTATGCTACGGCCAGAGGGTTGAGCGATGGCGAGATTCCGAGGATTGTCAAGCTATGTATTAACGAGATCGAAAATAGAGGTATGGATGCGGAGGGAATTTACCGGGTATGTCAATTTGAAATCGATGATCCTTCTCAACTCAAACGCCATCCGAAATGAATAGGTATCTGGACGCCATGCTGCCGTTACAGAGGTACGTAGAATCACTACATATGCTTCTGTCCGCTGACAACTGATCTCTTTTGACGTCATGTAGCTGCAACACCGAATTGAACGCAACGAAGCTGCCTTCGCGTTCCAAGCACCGCATGATGATGTTTACGCGGTTGCATCTTTGCTTAAGGTAAAACCAGACTACTATCACACGAGCAGTGTATTGATCTAGCGCGTCAGTTATACCTTCGTGAGCTGCCGGAGCCCGTCTTCAAGTTCCCCTTGGCGGACCGGATAGCGCATACGGATGAATTAGGCAAGCCATTCGCGGATATGTCTCTTTCCACCCTTGGTACTGACAATGCTCTGTCTTTACAGAGGAGCAAATATCGAAAGACTTCCAGCTCTTGCGCGGGAAGATCCGGAGGCTTCCACCGATTCATCAGGCAACACTGAAAGCGATCGTCGAGCATCTAGCCAGAGTCGCTTCTCACAGTGAGAAGAACAAGATGGATGCGAAGAATCTCGCAATTGTTTTCGGCAGTGTGATTTTCGGCGAGGATGACTTGCCCAAGGCAGCAGGTGACCTTCTCAATGTGCAGTCATTGAAGGTGAAACTCATATCTATTTGCGGCTGTAAATTCTCGTTGACTTCGATGATCTCAGGATACGCTCATGGAGGACCTGATCACCCATGCTCACATTCTTTTCAGCAACAATCAGTCCCCGCCTTTGCCTCCTGCGCCATTAGATGAACCGGCGCTAAGCGTCACATACGGCTCATCTCATACCAAGGTGTCGCAGGTACCCCCTCGTGCCCCTACTCCACCCAAGGACGATGTCTTCGTCGTCCCTCCGTTGCCCCCGCGACCTGTTCCCTCGAACGGTTCCACGGCTGCCAAGGAACATCCCGCAAATCCATCCAATGACTTTGCACCTCAACTGCCACCACGTCCTGCAAACAGCATTCATCCTTCCCTCCGCTCCGGCCCGATGTCTTCGTCTCCAGCCCGTCAATCACTCCCTCCACCTCAGAGGCCACCACAATGGTTCGATGAGAACGTACCCTTTGCGCAGCCTCAGTCCGCCACTACGCGGTATGGCCCTGTGCCGCCTTCACCCACGAAGAGTGAATATAAGAGTGAACATCATCGGGCTCCGTCAAATGCACCCCTGCCGTCGCCATGGTCAGAAAGGGAGCCTATTATACCTCCAGGCCCCAGTATCTCATCTTCATCAAAGTCGAGCTTAACGTTCCCTTCGCTTACTGCCAACGAAGCAGCAGAAGATGAAGATGATCCACCGATCCCCGTCATTCCTGATCCAGAGGAACCCGCCAGCTCTGGGCCGTTGTCGGCAGAAACCTTTGACACCGCTCCATCCTCAGCGGAGACAGCGAGTTCCATCCAACGGCCCCCGTCGACTCCACCTCCGGCACCTGAGAAGGACTTCGATACACGCTCTCGGAGCAGTACGACCGCGTCGCCCACTACTAAGGCTGAAGAGACTCAAAGCGGTCATGCAAGGAAGAAGAGTGGAAGCCAGTGAAAACTGTATGTTTGCATGCGACTGTAATCACGAAATGTCTATGAAGTTATGTATATTAAGGTTCTATTTCTTGTGGTTTCTTTTGGTTTATCTCCTGTGATGACTTCGTACTAGCCTTGTTGTGATACCAAGCGGTTGTTCTACAGTAGCTATATACAATCTTATACGTATACATAGGTGTTATAGAAACATACAAAACAAGTCTGAAGTGCAAATGCGACGAGAGCAAAGGAGCGATACGAGAGTCAGAATACCAAATCGGATTACATCAATTCATCCGCCCAAAAGTCAAGGTCACGGTCGACTTGGTTGGCGTAGCCAGCCTGTTCCTTCATCCAAGCTAAGACGCGGGGGTGCGCCATAATTCTGCGGAAGACGAGGTGAGTGAAGAAACCAATCATTTATAGCACATGCACATACTTGGCTGGATCGAAGTTCAACACCTGCAGGCGATCGATACTGGTAGCACGAGACAAAGCGACGTATGCTGCGAAATTTGTCAGTGCAGGACCGTAGGTGCAGCACATATTCACCACTTTACCTTGTCCCTTCTCGAAGATCCTTGCAAGGTTCACCCTTACACGTTGAAGAGTCTGACCTTGCGACTTGTGGATGCTCAGTGCCCAAGCCAAAATCAAGGGGACCTGGAGTTTTCATTCTATGAGTATCTCGTACCGGTGCAGTAAGAGGCATCGCCATGGACGCACCTGCAGCCTTTGCGCTTCTACCTGACCTTCTGGACCATTCACCTCGAAGGATTCAGGGACGCAGAGGTAATCGCCACAAGGGAAGTGCACCACAGGCCAGATTGTACCGTCATTCATCAGGCGATCTAGATAACCATTCGCAGGATTGGGTTTGTCGGGGTCACCTTTGGACGCAGCAATTGGAATGCCTCGTTCTATAGCCTCGCGAGGCTTGAGGAAGTCGGTCACCTTGCCCACGGTACCGTTCACCAATGTACCCTGGCTGATATTCTAAGTGCGGAAGTGAGCGAGAGAGACTATGAGTCGGTCACTGTGAGTGTTTTTACCTTGGTCATCATTACTTGAGTCCCAACCTGCCAGTGGTGAATGAGTGAATATTCGTGGTGCACCCAAAAGAAGTGGCTTACCTTCAGATTGATGACTTTCGGGGTAACAAGTCGATCTAAGAGCTTTTCCACCTTTTCCTTCGAGATCGGGTGGCCGTTTTCATCATACCCTGGGAGGTCAGTAGCTCGGTACTGGTGCATTGGAGCCTTGATCGCCTCCAATCGTCTGCTGTTGCATCCTTCGACCTCCGTTCTGGTTGGGAATCTGCCATCACGTACATCAGCACCTGTAGCAGATCCAGTGAGAAAACTATGGTCACATACAGATCGGTCGGTTCGATGCCATCGTTATACTTCACTTCTCGGGAGAGATTACGGAAGGTCCTGATTGCTTCGGGACTCAACTCGCCATAACGCATAGCATTGAGCATGTCCACGAAGTCTAGAAAGATACTCAGAATGAGCGCGCAGCTTTGAATCGTGAACAAAGGAAACATACGTTGCTCCTTCTGTCGGAAAACCTTTGTGAGGAAGACAGGCTTACCCACGCATTGATTCCAAGTCTTAGCTTCGAAGGCGAAGACCTGAGCTAGAGGAACGCCTTTGTTTTGATCGGGCACCGGAGGCAACTGACAAAAATCGCCAGACAACACAAGCTGAGACGGCCGGCTAAGCAGTGAACGAGTACTAAAAGTCACAAAGGTTCTCACCTGGAGACCGCCAAATGGTGCACTATTACGTCGTACTGCACGGGCAATATATTCCTACAGCAAGGTCAACTGCCTGCAGCTGGAAGATCAAGCAGGACTATAGCAGGAATCGCTTACCAGTTTATCGAAGAGATGCCCGTCAATCATTGATACTAAGACTGATTAGATGTTATCGCAAACTGGAGAAAACAGTCACTAACTTTCATCTATGATCAAAACACGGGTGTTTCTCCAACGCATCTGGGAGTTGACATTCCCTTTGAGTTGAACCCTAGCGACGTCGACTGAGCCATCTTCTCCGGGCGGTTTTGCGTGGTGGCCCAAAATCTTATACACAAGACGTTCCTTGGGCTCTTTTCCTAAACCAATGCCGGCCCACGAGTGCAGGGTGCAGCCACCGATGTTGACAGACGCAATGCCAGTGGATGCAGTGATGCCTACGGCACCCCACTCCTCGGGCTGAGCCCTGCACCATCTAATGATTTCACGCAAGAGAACAGACTTCCCAGTACCGGCTGATCCAGTGAAAAAGACGCTCCTCCCTCGTTTGACTAAGTCCAGGACAAATTGTTGTTCTTCTGAGAGATGGACGGCAGGAACAGAATCAGCGGGGATAGGAGCAGGCGGTGGAGCTTGTTGTACTTGTGGCTCAGGATGGGCTGCTGGCTGATGGACAAACTGGTGTGGTTCAACTTCAACCTTGACACCAGGGTCAGGCTTCACGTCCTGCCACTGGTGTGGTTCAGCTTCAACCTTCACATCAGCTTCAGATTTAACGTCCTGCCGGTGGAAACGCTGTTGTGATTCAATCTTCACATTGACGTTGATTCTCGAAGGGCCTGCTATCGGAGCACCGGATTCAGGTTTAACGTCCTCCATTGCGTCGACATCGATCACCTCTTTTCATCGAGAGTATTAGATTTAGGAGCGCACTCATAGAAATATGATCACCATGTTTGATCGGCCTACCTGGACGGGAGGCTAGCCACTCTTCGGCATCCTTCAACTTTCTAAATGATTTGTGAAACGCGCCAGGAAACCTGGAGACCTAGTAGAAGATAGTATGAGGCCAAGCAGAATAGTCAGTATGTGTCCAGTTCACTCACGTTTCTTTCCGCCTACAGTCGCGAAAGCCTCAGTTGTAATGTCCCATTGACCAATAGAGTTCTGGCTTACCTCCGCCCAGGTAAGATAAATCTTGGAGCCCTCGCGACCATTCAGTACGGCGTACCACTTTTCCTTCTCTGCTTTTGGCATTCTGGTGCAATAGGGCCAATTCTCGTGACGCGTCTTCTGCAAGATGTTTGGAAGGATACAAAGACACGTCGAACATGGGACTCTGCGCGACCAAGTCACATGCGCGTGCCGTGCGGTGCCGATGAAGCTATCATATGACCTTCAAGTTCTCCCGGCGTTTGATTCCGATCGCGAGTTCCACTCAAAGCACACAGTACTATCAGTGGCCCAGTAATGC
>JSYW01001228.1:0-31488 GCA_000787475.1 Lentinus polychrous | reverse complement strand
TGTTTGCGGGTTTGTAGGGGGTAACCACATGGGCAGGCTATGTCCTCTGTTGGGACGAATCGTTGGTAGTACTCCCCCGTGAATGCATGACCTGTGCGGCATTGAAGTACGAGGCCATATATCCGTCGGTTTCGGATGTTACAGAAGTGGGGGGGTGGGTGTAGGTTGGGTGCAAATGTGTTAGCGACTGCAAAGTCGCGTAGGCGTCTCTCGTTGTCTTTGTGTTTGGTCATTTGCCACGTTTTCCTCCAGGAGTCTAGGGCGTACTCCTTATTTGAGCGGCGCATATGTGTTAGGGTGGGTGGTTCGCCTGGCCCAATGCTCTCGGCGGCGGCTTTGGCCTCGCGATCTGCTAGCTCGTTGCCCTGTTGGACGGGATGAACGTGGAGCCCACGTCTCAGGAGACTGCAACGCACTCGGTTAGATAACGACCGCCAAAAAATCTCATATGAAACATAACCCCCTGCCCTCGCTAACGCGCCCCTCGGGCCTCTGACGACAACGTTAACGAAAAAAAAAAAAAGAAAGAGGCGCGTGTCGTAATCCACGACGGTAGATATACATACACGCAAGGAATCGCGGTCGGGTGCGTTCCACGTATCATTTGAATTGAGAGATCGCCGGAAACGCGCGAGATCTCAGGTTGGTCGTAACCATGGTTGACGGTGGCGAAGTTTAACCATCACCTGTGAAAATGAGATGAACGGGGCCCTGGACGGCTTATCATAGACGCTACGCACCAAATGCATATCCGACACTTGACACCAACTATGGGCGAGACAGAAAAAAACTTCGCCCGTTGAATTGAAGAGACTGGAACGTACGGGGGCAAAGAGCCTGGCAGGGTATCACGATAATTGGCCGGTTATCTCCCTCAGGCCTCAAAAGTACAAGGAGAGATGACCGTCTATCAGTCTTCTCCGTGATATGTCCGGATAAAGACGGACATTACGCAGGCGCGTCGCCGGGCGCAGTGAACGCAGGGAAGATAAGCAGAGAACAGCAGAGAACCTGCTAAGCAAGAACGGTGATTATACGAATACCACTGGACGTTGAGTACGCACATGCGTACGGTTAATCAGATGGGTGATTGCGAACAAGCCTCGAGGCGCGTAATCTCGGACAGTATCCCTGGAGAAACATAGCTTTACCTAGGTCCTATGCAAATCATTTGTTAGCATCACGGTTGTGAGATCCCAACAGAGGTCAGCTTAACTGTAGGAGGACCCCGGAGTGCGATAGTCGTCAGCACCACGTAGACCCAATGACCGAGGGAGACAGTGTATCACGAATCACCGAGTGGAAAGAGCGATATCGGGGATGTCGCGGTGCTCGGAGAGGCGGGGGATAAGTTGCAACCGTCAGTGGAATATTGGTAAATGGCCCCGGGGAAGATCAAATCATGGGTGATACTGAATAATTGAGTGAACGGGTGGCATCGACATCAACGTATTTGGTCGAAAGAGAGCCTGTAGAGTGGTTTGAGATCACGATGGTGCGGTTTGGATGCTGAAATGCTTCAGTTCAAATTGACTCATAATCTGAATCTGCAGGTTCAGCAGTACGCTGTTGAATACTATGAGTAAGTAAGTATACCGCACTCACTACTGTGCCATTACATACCATTCGCATCGTCAGCCGGCGACCGGTAGAGAGTCCAGAGACATGACGACGAAACGATGTCAGCGCGACGTCAGACGTGTTCACTCACTTGCGCTGCCGACGAAACGTTTGATATCGTGGCGTATTCCCAGCTTTTTCGACATCGCCGCCGGAGGATTGATATTCTGATATTAGAGAGAGATTTGTGAGCACCGAGGACAATTCCAACGCCGCAGTCGATACTAAGCTGCGGCTTAGCTGACATGGCAAAAAAGAGAGTAAGATTCTACCGTCGGTGAAAATTGGAATCTGAGGTACAGCGGGGAAGTAAACCGTCGGGATGGCAGGTCCACCCTGGTCCACCGTTCATTTCCGTTCGATGTATCATATATCCCCAATCTCCGGTGCGCCCGGCGGAGGTATTCATTCCCGTTCAACAATCGACATATCCCGCGCCGTCGGAGATCCTTATTCGACTTGGTGGTTAGGTATAGAGATGAGAAACACGCGAGTACTCATCGGGACAAGTAAGGACAAGTACCTTTCTAAGATGGACTGTTATGCACTGGTTGAGATCACCTCTCGATGCTGCCGCTTCAGCAGTGGTGTCGTAGGTCCACAGATCTAGAGTTCTACGCTCACCACGTACCTTGTACGTAGTACCCGCGGTGATTTAAGTTACACCGGCTGTGGAAATGCGTTCGATAGAAACGTCCTGGCAGCGGCGTCGATCGGTCAAGCCGACGGCCCCTGAATACAACACAGGTCAATGCTACCAAGTAATTCAACGAATCAGGGCGGTGAGACCAAGACCAAGGGTAAGTTGAAGATAGCCCGCGGTACGTCATCCTTAGTTATATTAGCTATCGGGTAACGCGTCTCATCATTGCTGTTTGCTCACCTATTACTCAACGTTCTACTAACCTCCGCCAGCGTGAGCGGTACCAAGAACTTCGCAAGTTCTTGGGTGCGTCCTCTACTGACCGATTCTGACCGAGGATAAAATACGGAGTACGTACTAGTTTGCAGGGCCCCTCAATTACAGTTGAAGTATACTAGTACCGTCATAATAGAGTGGATATGTGAGTCATAGTCATAACCACTGGCACTGGTACGGAGCAGTGCTCACCGGATGATAATATAGATGTCAAAACAATCCGGGGAAAGGGTGCTCCCCGGGGTCCGAGTCTCGAACAAACACTTGGATCATGGGGTAAGTTAGCAGCGGCCGGTGACGTCGTGAATAGTCACGGGACTCGGGACCTATGTTCAGTCACCACTGGATCACTGTTCAGTGGATCTGTGAAGGTGAAGACTTGGCGTAATCGTGAATGCTGAACGAAGTAGACGTGTAGACGAGTCGTGGATGATTTGCTGAGTCTATCGGCGGGGGAAGTCAGAGGGAGGACTCGAAGCTAAGGAGGGAGGATTCCAAGTAACGGTGCGGTGAGGGTGAGACATTCTCTGTTAGATCAACCGGTCATATGGTACTTGGAAGCGCGAATAGCATAAAGTGCGACGGCGTCCAACGTCCTGAAGATCTATCAGTGACTTGAACAATCCTGGACCAGGAAGGCGTATCAGAATCACTAACCAATTGAACGACAGTACTACTCAGTCTACTGCAGGTACCTGGAAAACCTCGAATGTGAGGAAGAACTAACGAACAACGTTATAGCTGAGTAACAAACTCGCCTTTCGCTTCTGTCGCAAAACCTAGCACGAATCCTCTTCCAGTCAAGGGCAACTAATATGAATGACATGGTGTGCGAAATACTGGAGCTGACATACCCTTGGCAAAGATACATACTGTACCTTTGTACTGATAGCGTAACGTGAGAGAATTCGAACCTGGTACAGGAAAAGAACGGCTTCTTATCCAGTTAATGGCTGAATTCCCTCATCCGTGTCTTCAAACGGAGCGGCTATGACATCCCTTCCACATCCGGGGTCACTGTGAACGATTGCTGGAACGATCATACAAAGGGTGGGATTGGAAAAACACCGCGTCGTCTGCGCGAAATTGAAATCGAGCAGGCACGGAGTAGTTGAGAGAATGGGATAGACTTGTTTGGGTCGTCAGACACGTGAGCACCGCACGCGCACACGTATGATCGTGCCCTTGATTTTCCAGCTGCACACAACGTGAACTGAGGCCAGTGGGAATGAGAGTGTCTTGAAATAGAGTCAGAATTCGTCATCGGTCTAGCAGGGTTAGTAGAACCAAGAGAGATAGAGATGGTACCATGGTGAGATGTCGAACGTTCGAACATCTGTCGGCAACCGCTGTCCACTGAGTGAACCGCGATACCTCGAGATGCACACGAGGCTGTCGTCGTCGCCTCGTTCCTTCATATAAGAGACCACAAGTCTATACGGATAGAATCGCCCTTGAGATATCGGATCGCGATTCAAACGCGATGAATCTCGGGCGTATCGTGCCAAGCGTGCAAGATGAAATGAGATACACGAGCAGATACACCGATACGAGATAAAGCAAAACGATCGATGGTCGATGTCGAAGTCGAGTCGGAAACCGAAGCGCATGCTGGGTGCAGTTCATATGTACGAGATGAGGCATGTATTGTGTAGTTTGCCGATATCCAGTTGACTCGGAGAAGCACGCAAGAGGTGTACGTGAAAGGCCTAAGCGATGCGAGAATGCCGAGTGCGAGTGCGATGCACCTATTCAAAGTCGAGTGTGATATCGATCCCCCTGCATTGTTCACGGCGTTCAGTAGATAACCATTGTTCAGTTGCGGGTCCATCATGATATCGATAACAGAGCAATCCGCATGAAGGTGACCGGGTGTCCGAGTATATGCCAAATTTCCGAACCTGGCGGTAACAACCAAGTAGTCAGAAGCACAGTTCGCGGTACAAACTAGCAAGAAATCAGGAGGAGCACGGGGGGATGCAGAGGAGCAAGGAGAAATCACGGGTAACACCTTTTCCCGCTCGGTGGCAAAGCGATCAAAAGAAAGAGTTGCTTCCGTGCGGGGTACCGTCGGTGATTTTGTTCGCAGGGAAGAGTTTGAGACGAGTGGAAAAGCGGGGAGAATTGATGGGGTCTGGGATCGATACATATGGAGCTCCCTGTCCGATAAATCACTTCGCGGAAGCAAACCATCCGAATTGTATGTCGAGTTCTGTCGATTCCTTTCTGATGAAATGGAGAATGTAAGTAGAAACACTGGATTGTGTGGTTCAAGTGTGGCATGCCATATGGAGCAGAGGTAACGATCAAAGAGGGGACAAGATAGCGAAGTCGGGTCCGACAGGTACCAACGAACGAAGGACGCGATCGAAGCTGTCAAGCAAGTTGGAAATGAAGCAAATGAGATGGACCGCGAAATGAACGGAGAGCTGGACACCTGGTGACAATAACCAGGGGAGGTATTCACGTGTTATTCATCCTAGACAAGAACGGAGGATCGTCATGAATATGCACGAGTTCAGAGGCGTCGGTGCTTAGCCGCAGAGGCGGGCATGACCATAGAAAGACAAGTCAGGAGGAGGCCCAGCCTCAAGCAAACAACACAGGCCTAGATGTTGGATTCTGACCTCAGAATGAAGGGTGCGCTTTCTGAGACCGTTTCCGGACTCGTCATTCTCATATGACCTGAGGCTGTTCAAGGTCGCTGCGGAGTATGTACGTAGGCAGTTCCACTGCGGATACGCTATGGGGCGGTGGGCGCAGCAGAAGGAGCACAATACTGACAAGGCTGTAAATGAGGAAGACGAGCAGTATTCGACTCATGCGAAAGCGCACCGGCAGGCTTCGCTACGGCTTGCTACGGGGCGGGAATTATTGACTCAGCCTGCGCGTCGGGGGCCAGGAACGGTGAGAAACAAGTCTCGATCGGCGAGATGCATCCACACAACCCAGTCCCGATATAGCGAAAAAGCATCCGCAAAAGGCAGGAAAGCACGCAAAGGTAAACGGGAATGGCCGAGATCTGACAAGGACGCGTGATGGGCGTCGCGCGATCCGGAAGCGAGAAAATACCCAAAACGCAAACTGGGAAAATACAAATGGGGAGAGATCCGAGTGGCGGGAAGGGTTTCTGCCAAGAGGGCTGAGACGGCGACGGTCTGAGTCAGCTGTCTGCTTATCGGTATGTGTCGCAAGGGCGAGAGAGTAGTTGGTGAGCTACAGAGCTGGCGGGGCGAAGGGGCAAAGGGAGCTCGAGGATACTAAGCACTCGAAGAGGAGGAGAGAAGCGGAGAGAGGGGGGCTGGGAGAGGAGGCACGTGTTTGTGGACTGGCGCAATAGGGGCAGGACCCCGGACAGTGTGATCTGCCAAGTGCGACGGGTGGCGAACGTGTACGAAGCGAAGGAAGTCGAGTGCCCAGACAGCGCTGCAGGCGGTCAGCAACTTGTCATGTACGCTTCCTTTCGATAATATATTTCGTTCTCTCTCTACACTCACTCTCCTTCTCGTTCTGCTGCCACTCTGGGCTGATCTACTCTGTTCTCCTTCCTACCATCCACCTACAATCATGGCAGCAGTCCTTTCCCCCCGTCCGGGCATCCTTCTCAATCCATCGCCCTCAACGTCGCCCTATGTCCAGCCCTCGTCACTGCCAGGCACTCCACGGCTCGCACCCTCCCTCTCGTCCTCCTCTGCGTCCTCCTCGACGTCCAATTCCCATCTCACCTCCGATGCAGACAACTACTTCCTTTCCGTTGCTTCACATTCCCCATCCCCCTCTGCATCCACATCTCCCCTCCCGTCACCGGCAGCACACCGTGGCTCGTTCTCTCATCCATTATCCCATCACAACGGCGCATCGACGCCGCCCCACCTCACACAACAAAAGCAACGGACAAATTCGACGCCCACTACCGCCCGACGCATCCGCTTTGCACCCCTCCCCGATCCCCGACGCGAAGTGCTCGTTGCGGACGACGGCAAGGAACTCCCTCTGCCCCCCACTTTCCTCGAGGACGGCTCCGGGAACTACAATGGTGGCGAGCTCCAGCAGCCCATCACTATCGCAAGCACCCTCGGTATCGACAGCGACCCTCGCATGACAACCTCGACCACTCTGTGGGCTAACACGCCCAATGGCATCTCCATGGTGGGATCCACCACTATCGTCAACTCAACCACGCCCGAAAGCTCTAAAGCGCCTTCCCTGCTAAATGCCGAATTACACTCGGCCGCCGCTGCAGTAGTAGCAGGCGTCGACCCCAGCATAAGCGAATATTCGCTTACACCCACCACATCGAATACAGGCTATGCTTCTGGTGCAAAGGCAGCGAACGAGTTGTCACTATCGCGTCCCTCATCAAGACCAGGTTCTTCTCACGGAAGCGATGCAAAGTCCATCTCGACTATCACTGCCAGTAGTGGCAGTAAATGGTCCAAGAAATTACTCAAGCCCCTCTTTTCCCGCAAGGCTCCTAATGAGGATGATCTCGCCTGCCACTCTGCTGACGAAGGCGACGATCGGTGCTCGAGGAGAGATGAAAGCGGGAAGAAGGACAAACAACGGGCGCGAAGCGAGAGCCGTTCTCGCAGGTCGTCCAATTCGACTCTCGATCTATCGCTGCGGCGAGTCGAATCACGTGAGCCGAACCCGACGAATTCCATGGGCATTGCCCTCGGACGTTCCCAGTCTGACAGTCTGGCCCTCAAGCGAATCTCCTCTCCGTCAGCGAAACGCAAGTCGAAATCAACCTCGGCTCTGCTATTCTCCTCCCCCACCGCCACTTCGCTGTTCTCCTCAAAGTCGAAAGACAAGCCGCTCAGCCGCAGCCAGAGTCTGGGCGACACCGGACTGGGCGGTAGCTTGGGCCTCCTAGGCTCTGGCGGGAATGTCAAGATGGGGCCAGGCGGCGTCAGGCGAGGACAGCTGAGGATGCTGAACGGACGTGTCTACGGCGCACGGCGGGTCGATCCGTTCGCGAATGTTCGGTACGTCTGAATGGCAATCGCTCCTGTCCAGATCGGGATACTCATCCTCCCACTTTAGCAACGAAGAACCCGAATTTGTCGAATGGGGCTTCGGCGGTATGGGCAGTGTGAACAACGCAAACTCCGGAGTTGGCGCGGGTACGTCATTTTCTTCACTCTTCACAGTTCGCACAAATTGATCAGTACGTATCTCCACGTAGGTATTTGGGCAAAGGTCCAAGCAGGCGCCGGTGTCTCCGTCGGCTCGAATACTGACGAGTCGTGGGGTGGCCGGTCCCGCAACTCCTCGGTGCCAAACAGCAATACTGGAAGCGGTGAGAGCACCGGCACAAATGAAAGTGGTTATGTAGGAAGGTCGGTAGGCGATGACGATGATGGAAGTGGAATGGCTTGGGTAAGAAAACGGCGAGCACTTCGAGCAGAGAAGGAAAGGCAAGAAAGGGAAGCCAAGGAAAAGGCCGAACGGGAACAGCGAGAGAAGGAAGAGCAGGAGCGACAAGAGGGAACACAACCCGAGGCGCAAGCAGAGAAGGAAGAGGAGCGACCGGCGATGGCTGACCATTCTCGCACGTCCGAATCCCAGGTCCTCCAGGTGAAGGATGGTGATGAGCACGTTACCGAAGCGGTCAACATTCCCGCCCCTCATCGTCATCACCATGCTCATGCCTTGCATTCTCGGTCCCACTCGGTGGCTTCGCATCGGTCGGCGAGCGGCGGCGGTCATGTGCTCAGGAGTGCTCCAGAGAGAAGAGATAGCGCGGACACGGCGATTGGCGAACCTGTGGGGACAGCACCTCCCACGCCTCGAGCCAGTGCAGATGGGCCTTCTCAGCAGCTTACGATGTCTCCTGCAGCGATGGATGGCGAAGAGGATGAGGTACCCTCAACGCCGAGCGAGAGCGAGAGCTTGAGCTATGACGAAGACACGGATGGCGTTCTTCAAAGTTCAAGTGTGACCGAGGAGGAAGACGAAGATGAGGATGAGGATGAAGACCTGAAAGACGAGGTTTGTCTTGTGCCCTCACGTTATCCGTACTGCGGTCACTGACTATATGTGCTCTTGCGATATTCAGGAACGAAAGACTTCCAAGGGCGCAGGTGTGGAGAAGATCAGCAGACATAAAGATAGGAATGCTAGCGTGAGCAGCGTTTCGTCCCCTTCCGCCACCAGCCCACGCCATGCGGAGAAGACAGGAGGGAGCTAATATGCTCACAGTGTCTTCCCTTCCGTTCTCGCTTCCTCATACTCGCACATCATCGCTATCGCTACTGCTCACCTTGCATCTCGCATCTCGCCAAAATGTTGGGAATGATCTGTCTTCCGTTTGGGTCGCGTAGGAGGAATTGTCGGCATACGAGAAGGGGAGAGAAGATAGGAGTTCTAGTCGAACGAAACGAGGAAAGGCGAGTGTGTATGAGGCGTCGTTAGGACCGCTGTAACACCGCTTCCTCCTCATCTCCCCTCTCCCGGCTTCCCTCATTGCTGCATGGGCCTCGTTACCCCAGAACTGTCGACAGGCTTGACACCACTATCGCCCACAACCCACCACTAACCCCACTCATCGTCATTCACTTTCAATCTGTCTTTTCCTCTGGTCTGCATCGCGCCAACATCACTTCGCACTCGTGTTTCTTCGTCAATATCTCGCTGCCATAGACTTCCTCGGTCAGCGCTCCGTACCATATATCCCCTTAACCTACTTCCTTCTCGCTGTGTATATATCCCATTCTCGCTTGTGATACCTCTCTCCCCCTGACTCCCCTAATCTCGTTCTGGCTAACGCAACTCCCCCTTCCTCTCTCGGTCTTCATTGCTTTCGTGTATCATCATAATCCTTTCCCCCTGGTTCCCTTCCCGGTTATCGTAGAGCTTCCGTCGCCATTGACATGGCCATTGGTCTCATCATCATCAATATCCCTCGTTAATTCTCGTACATGCAACCCACCCTCTTCCCTGCACATATGCTCTCCCTTCATCTGCCCTCACTCACTCGCCATATATCCTCCATCACCCTCCTCAACCATCCCTGCTTCCATCATCTCAACCCCTGCCCCTTCGCCTGGTGCTACAGTCGTCCGTGACTTCCTATGTGGTCTTCGCCTCCTCGTCGTTTGGCCTCCCGATACCCCCCTTTCTTTTCCTTTCGATACACGTATTGTTCGTAATCCGGGATGCCGCGAGCAAGCGAGACCAGATCGGTGCCGCGACACTATCATGCGTTGTGGACGGGAGGGACGTTTTTTGGTTGCATGATTTGGATAGGGCTGTTCCGGATCCATATCATCCCCATTTTACCACCCGCGCCATCTTGCTTCATATTTCATGAACGTTTGGCTGCTCGGTCATGTTCTCATAGTCTGCCTCAGAAGTTTGTTCTTATCGTCCTGTTCGCAGTTTCTGTCCCTGATTTATTTGCCTCGAGTACCCCTTTCCCCTGTTGCGTTTGATTCCCCCCTTATCGTACAGTTCTCATTTTCTTGATTGTTTCTCTTTATTAGTCTTAGTCTTAGTCCCCTTCACCTTCACCTTCTCACATTTATTTTTTCTCTCTCTTCCTTCTTCCTCGCCCCCTTATCTCCTGTTTGTCTTTGTACTTGTACGCATATTTCCGCATTTGAGTTTCTTTTCCTTTCTCTTTTCTTTTCTTCACTTTCTGCTTTGGGTTGCTGCTCGCAAACGCAAACGCAAACGCAAACGCTTGCAATTGCTTGCTTGCTTGCTTGGTTGTAGTTGTTGGTTGCTTCAATGATGATTGGTGTGTTCATCGTTATCATCGTTCGTTTGACTGTGTGTTCGCGTTCGCGTTCAAGCTTCAAGCTTCAAGTCTTTGGTTCGAATCGGAATACATACTCACATATCATGCATCTCCGAGTGCTTTGAATTCTGTGAACAATGAACAAGGTCGGATTTCAAATTATAGATGGTTTGTTCCTTCCGTACAGACTTGGTGTGCATACTGGGAGCGGGTTTAGGAGCACGCAATGGTACATCTTGAAGTATCGGTCTTGGAGACCCAGCCGTTCTGTCCCCGTCGTCATCTTCTCTTATGCGCGTATTTTGCCATGTGAGCATGCGAAACCTCAAACTGCTCACAAGGACTCAATTTCTAGCTTTCTACCTGCTCCCCAGTCCTTTGGCATCCAAAGAACTACACGACACGAAGGTCTCGGAGGATATGGACGTTCCCTGTGTAGACCTTACGTACGCCGCTCTGACACTTGAACATCCTCGGGATTTGCGGGTTTGAATACATAGGTTTGAATCAGTACATATATTTCATCATTCCGATATACACGGGATGTTAAGTTACTGATTGTACATGTCAATCATTGACGCAGGTAGGCCACTGTATATGTCTTTAGCACCGTACAGCAAGCGACGGGGTAGCGTACGAAATTGCAGTAACTACTTCCTGACGTTCATGACCTGTCCCAGGTCAAAGGCTTCTGCCTGAGGCCGTAAGTATGTGACCTGAGTGGATGCATACTGCTTCGTTGCGACGATCGCGAACCTCACAGGTGAGACAACTTATATCTGGATTTTGATTTCGCGTTTTGCATCATTGAAAATGCATCAATGTAGCGAAAAAATACAATTCTGTCAATACTATTGTCCCGCCGGCGGGTCGACGTCGCTTGCAGGCTCTGTGTGCAACCCGGCCTCTGGCGTGGTACATATCATATTATCGATGCCGACCCTTTGACCTTTGACGACTAGAAGTAGTTGTGCGCAGGGTACGGTACCTACGAACTCCCACACTTGCTTTCCTTTCCCATGGGAACCTACATATCTGCTCCCCTTCAAAACCCAAGCAGCTCTCTTCACGATCTATGCCCGGGTCGTTCGGCGGGAGAAACACCCGCGTTCATCATAAGTTACTGCCCTTACTGTGATTGCTAGGTCGCTATGTTTGGCAACACTTGATCTTCAGAGGAACTGTCACGGTCTCACTCGGCCTCAACCCATGGAGCCGACGTTACGAACGCAAGTATAAAGGCGACCTCTTGTGGCGGAATTAATTCCCCAGCTGGTCTCCTCCTTCCCGTCTTCAAGTTCAAGTTGTGGCGCTGGCTGGTGAGTACATCCTTTCGCCCTTTCTATTCTCGCCGTACTTATGCCCTATGTTCCACACAGCCTGACTTGTGTTTTCATTTCAAGCTCACGATCATTGCCGGGATTAACACTACATCCCTACTCCCTCAGATTAACGATCACATTGACCGCCCGCTACCTTTACGATGTACCTATCAGCCTTTCTGACGTTGGCTCTTGCCTCCGTTGCATGCTCGTCATCTGCATTTGCCGTACCCATTGTAGGCAAAACCGTGGATGCTGCCCAGGGACCCCAAGAGCTTGTCTCTCGATACCACCTCGAAGCTCGTAACGATCTCGGGGCGGCGGACACTCCCGTTGAGAGCACATACAACCATCTGTGGAGGCGCAATCCCAAACAAGGTGGTAGCAGTACTAGTGGCAGGCAGTCCATCTATCAAACCAGCTATTCCGCCGCCCCCCAGTCGCGCTATCCCACCGCCCCCCAGTCGCATTATGCAGCCGGCTCTCAGACCAATTACCATGCCGCTCCTCAGTTCAATCGCCCGGTACATCCTTCTTACGGCGTTGCTCCAATGCCTCCCCCGTCTCTACCTGTCCCACACGGTTCATACGGTGCTCCTCCCGTTCCCCATGGAGGCGTTTCCTATGGCTCTTCCCGGCCACCACAGGCGAATGGTCATAGCTATTCACGGTCCCAGTCCGGTTATCCTTCGCACGAACGTCCAGTGATTCCCCCTATGGTTCCATCCACACGGCATGGGTCCCGTTACCCCGAGCCTCCCGTTATCCCGCCTGTTATTCCACCCACACCCAAGTCCGACTCTATAACTCCAGTCATTCCTCCATTTATTCCAGATACACCTTCCACTGAAGGTAGCCCCACCCCGTTTATACCTCCGAGGTATCCACCTCAAGGACCCTCTAGGAATGCGCCCCAAGGTTTTCTCCCGGATGGCTCGCTTCCACCCAGTCTTTCCAGGATCGGACCCAGTTCATTTCCGAGCATGAATAGGAACCGCAATGGCTGAGTGGATAGAAAGGAGTAGGGTGTGGTTCACCAACGTAGTACTAGTACTGTGATAGTCAAGAATGAGGCAAAAAGTGTAGCGCACTTGGAAGTTGAGTTCATTAGCGGCTCCAAATCAAGTTCGCACTTATCTTTGATTTTTGTTCAACATGATTGCTGACAGGGGCTGGTCCTTCACTACAGTAGGTATAACTTGAAGACCAGTGGGTGACTTGGGCGGTAACTTGGTTTGATATTCAAGTTGTGCGGGCGAGAGAAGCCGGTTACCAAACTTCTAAGATCAGGAACGAAGCATTTGCTAAACAATATTAATGCCGAACAGCGACTTCATGCGTCCGAGTCGCAGTCAGGTATGTACAATAAGGTCGCAGGCTGCAGACGCCGCATGGAGTCCGACCCGGATATGCAATAGTCACTGGCCAGATCGGATGCCTGAAATTTGTCTCAAGCCACTCCGAATGGCTCGTCGTCAACGCGTCAACATCAACAAATATCCCCATCACGTGGCCAAAGCGGACCAACCTCTTTGTTCACTGACTGCCCAAACTTGCCAAAGGTATATGGCTATTGATCCCCCCACGCGCCTGGTTCACTTCCCACCATCTTCTCACTTGTACTCTGCGACCTGCTACCATCCTCGCCATCTTCTCACTACAGTCCCCTCACCTTATTTCACAAATGGCACCCGATAGAAAACCACGCTCTCATATCCGTCCTACCGTAGCTCCAGCTCGCCCGGGCAATAAGGCGGCACCTCGCTCCGTATCTGGGTTCTCTCAGAATTCAACTCGCAACCCCGATTCCATGACATTTCACCAACGCCATTCCAAGCGCAAGGCCACACCTGGAATTGCTGAACCCAGCCGCGGTTCTCTCTCTAGTACGCCGTTCAATGCGAAAGGTTACCCTGTCCACGGCCAATTGTCTCTTCCGCTTACTACGGCCAATGTTCGACGCCTCGAGGCCACTGATTCTCTCTCCTCCATCAGCACCCTGAGCGTTGCGGCCAACAGCAACGACGATGCCTCTACCGTCCGAGGAGCCCCTAGTAATACCTCTCAGCGTCGCCCTCTCCGTGCCGAGCCTACATACGCGTCCCTTGAGCCTGTCCTTCACGTGAATAGCGAGCAGTTGTCGGAGTACGAGACCGAGTCCACTGAAATCACCAGCATTAGGCGTCAGAGGAGCCTCAAAAGGTTACCCACTCTCCAGTCTATTGCCACCGACGTGCAGGATACAGAGGTGCCTGAGGAACCTGAAGTTCACGCACCATCGTCCCCGCCTTCCTTGGCGAGTCTGCTTGACAGTGAAAGCGATGCTCAGGAGGACTCATACGAGGTGGAAACTGAAGCAGGAGACGATGTTGCTGCTTCGCGCATTGTAATGACCCACACTGGATACCTTGTCACTGAAGCTATTGAAACGGTCGTGACGGACCCTGGAGACGGGTTCCGCCACTTGTCTTCTGTTGCGAGGTCAGAGTGGGGCTCTTCGTTCGCGAGTTCCATTAGGTCTACTTAGTGCCTTACTGGTATTGCAAGACATCACACATTGTCCGCCATTGTAATTCCGCTGGTACGTTGCGCTCTTGCTGTGGCCTACGCGTCGGCCGTGTCCTCGAAGTTGCAGTCAGGCTAACATCATAACTTCATTCTTTCTAGTCACGTTATCAACATCATCGCATTGCTATCATCATACACCATGTTATCTTCCATGCATTCCCGATCTCTATGTTTGCTATCTCCACCTAGAATTCTTCCGCTCTACTTACGGATTTGTTGTATCGCTGCGCGTCTCCATTTTGTTGTTGCACCTCCCCAGTTCTCAGTACTACGTTGTAACTTGTCATTACTAGACCTTCCATATGTAATCATGACATGATATGCCCCGGATCGGCAGGAATGGTCGGTCGGACGGATCTTGAGATTTCAACCGAATTGCAGGGAAAGACGCCTGTGAGCTCCTTTACCCCAGACTCTCTTCTCTACGTACGACCATCATCCAAAAACAAACGGGGGGACGTGCAAATCTACTTTTCTTGATCAACTCTCTGCGCACTATGTCTCTCCCAACGTCCTTCCGTGCACTGACCCAACGACGCCTCGTCGGGCGCGCCATTGCCGCGAGCAGAGTACGACCATCTCAACGAAGACATGCATCGACGTTCTACAATGCAGATATTGCTGGGTTGACAGATGAGCAAGCTGAGGTATGCTGGATGCAATATGACCACTTAATGGACTGACCTGACAGTCTGTACCAAGTTCCGGAATGCGGTGTCAGAGTTCGCGCAAAAGGAGGTTGCACCTCGGGCGGCGGAGATTGATAGGTCGAATAACTTTCCTGCCGTGTGTTTCTTCGTTCTGACATGTACCTCATGGGCATGTACTCAAATAACCTTATAGGACCTCTGGGAGAAAATGGGATCCATGGGTCTCCTTGGTATCACTGTCGCCCCGGATTATGGTGGTCTGCAACTTGGATATTTCCACCATACCTTGGCTATGGAAGAGCTCTCGAGAGCATCAGGCTCTGTTGCACTGTCATACGGTGCTCACTCAAATCTATGCGTTAACCAGGTATGTGCATCCAATAACGCATGTCAATCACAGCAGCTCAGGAGTTGATGTTCCGTCAGATCCACCGGTGGGGAACAGCGGCGCAGAAAGCCAAATACCTCCCTGACCTTGTATCAGGGAAGAAAGTTGGAAGTCTCGCTATGAGTGAACCTGGTGCAGGCAGCGATGTTGTCAGCATGAAACTCAAGGCCAAGAAAGTTGATGGCGGATATAAACTGAACGGCAACAAGTTCTGGTCAGTAGATTTTCTATGCGACTCTTGTATTCACAGAGTTGTTCTCATGAATAGTTCTATACTAGGATCACCAACGGTCCCGTAGCCTCAACGTTGGTTGTCTACGCAAAAACGGCCCCCGAGAAAGGCTCGAAGGGCATCACAGCCTTCATCATCGAGAAGGGTTTCCAGGGCTTCTCAACGCATCAAAAGCTGGACAAGTTTGGTATGCGTGGTAGCGATACCTGTGAACTTGTCTTCGAAGACTGCTTCGTACCTGAAGGTAAACATAATTGTGAAGCTTTACAAGGCTCGTTGCTTATGCTGGTCCTTTACTTTGATCAGAGAACGTTCTTGGTGAAGTCAACAAGGGCGCGGCTGTCCTCATGTCCGGACTTGATCTTGAGCGACTTGTACTCAGCGGTGGACCACTGGGGTATGTTCAACGCTCCCAACAGGCTGATTCACTCTCGCTGATCTGAGGTCCCCGCTTAGTTTGATGCAAGCGGCATTCGACTACGCTGTTGAATACGTTCATGATCGGAAGCAGTTCGGTCAACCTGTTGGGACGTTCCAGCTCATGCAGGGTATGTCACTATGCATATCACCGTATGTCTCCATAATGACAACATATCCACCCAACCAGGTAAAATCGCGGATATGTACACCAAATTGAATTCATCGAGGACGTACGTGTACGCGGTCGCTCGCGCATGCGATGCCGGCAAAATCAGTCGAAGAGTATGTCGGCCATTTCGCCTACATGACAACGGACGATTTACTTACTCATTGACAATCACAGGATTGTGCTGGCGCTATCCTGTACTCCACCGAGAAAGCGATAGAAGTCGCCATCGAGGCTCAACAATGCCTCGGCGGGAACGGCTATATCAATGGTATGCCTCAATGCAGCTTGCCATATTTTCACGCCCACTCATGCTGCGGTACAGAATATCCTATCGGTCGCATTGTTCGTGACTCGCGACTCTATGCCGTTGGCGCAGGCACCCAAGAGATTCGCCGGATGCTCATTGGTCGCGAATTCAATAACGACTTTAAGGGCCGGTCTTTGTAGTCTCGCTGCGGTGTGTCGTGCATACTAACTGAATTGGTTTGAATCCGTCCCAAGAAACCACTCATACAAGCTCACTGTACACTATCTTACACAAGGTATCAATGCTACATTACAAGTCAAGTGAACCTCTCGTCCGCGGTTATGATTCGGGTACAATCACAAGAATACGAGGCAACCTGCTTCAAGCATCACTCATCCACACCGCCCGCATACTCGAATCAATCCACCCAGTGCCAGTGAACGGGCTCATCGACGTTCCATTCGTGATGTTCAAGCGCGATCGGGTCTTTCTTTGACTTCTTCTCCAATCCACGCTGCTCATCCTTCCTCGTCGTAGGCAGATTAGGTCGCACCTTCGGTATGTATTTCCCTCCGACGAAGGCTTCGCCCGCTTCGAGCCTTGTCTTGACGGACCGATGGACCTTGAGACCTTGGTCCATCTCGTCCTTGAAGATCTTGCGTCCTCTACCCTTATTCCACCTGATTGACCATCTTGAGTCGGTTTAAAATGCGAACTGTAAAGAGACTCACATCCACTTGTACCCTCCGCTTTCGATACCTTCAACGATCGCCTTCTGCTTCTTGATCCTTTGTGGGATCCACTCCAGAATATTCCAGATCCAATTCGCAGTTAGCTGATCATATAGCGGGCTCAAGGCGTCCTTCTTCTCTTCCTCCGCCTCCCTCCTAGCGCCCTCCTCCGGAGTCGCGAGGCGAAGAGCGTCATAGCCAGGCAGGCGATTCTCGAATCTCATACGAGAAGGAATGATGTGTCCTTTGTTTCGCGCATGGCTGGCGGGATGTGCAGATGCGTTTCGTACGAGCTCGGCAACGCGTATGAAGGGATAGGCCAACAAACCCCACAATCCCATCATCACCGACCAGAACAGGTTAGGCGGCGGCGAGTCGAGAGACCTGTCATTGCTATCGGCAGGTAGGCGATGGGGCAAATCGCCAAGTACTGGTTGACCTCTGTCATCGAGATAGACGTTCATACCGAGCTGGTGAAGCATAACTGCATCAAAGATCATTCCAGTGTTGCAGTTGAAACACTCGCGAATCATCCAGCGGAGGGGAATGCGCGCAAGGGCATTGGGGGTGTCGTTCTTCACGGATCCACCGCCAACGTCTAGCACAGATACCTTTCAGTTCCGAGTATAGGAAAGAATGGGCAACGCATCTCGAACCTGTGTGAACACCAGAAAACCACACTTCATGTACGTCCGTCAGACTCATGTCTGTGGCATTGAGGGCGTCTTCGAAAGACTTCGCCTTGCTCACGCTTTCTTTACGATTCTTGTCGCCATCACCCTTGTGCTCCTTCTTCTCCTGGAGCTTCTTCACAGGGTCAACGCAATAGCTGGGCAGGAACTTGATTCGACGTTCGTCCAACGCAAGAGCATGCCGAAGGTATTTGATCCCGTTGTTCTCCGCAATGAAGGGGAGGTACCGAGGGAACATACCAACGGATGCAACGGTGTCCCTAACCGACATCGTATTCAATAGTTCGATGAAAGGAACCAAGGTAAATGCTCACCAGACACCGAGAAAGTCCACACTGACATCACGACAGAACGTGTTCTTGAACATCGCGCTTAGTTCAAGTCCTTCTTCGTCTTCACGCTTGTACATGTCGTATGCAAACGGGATCTGCTGATGATTGTGAGGCGCGAGCAGGCCTACTTTCTGCAGCATTCCTGCCAAGGCACGTGCAGTATATGCGCCTCTGGAGAAACCGAAGATGCAGATTTTGTCGCCGTATGTGTCTACGGCAACGGAGAATGAGTCAAAGAGGCACGCATGGAATGTCAAGTGTCCAAACGTACAATTTTGCATCAGGAAGGCATACCCGGCTATATCGTATGTTCAGCACGAGGAACAGAGGAAAGGTGCTAACGATGTTACCTTTGATGTGGCTTGAAAGATTCGTAGCGAACATCTCATCGAATATCTTCGAGACGAAGTCAAACATAGGAGTCTTCAGAATAGGATCTGTGTAGGTCCCTATCCCGGTCTGCGTTCGTTCAGTAACGTTGACTATATGCGCAGGAATTTCACCCAACCTGATAATAAACAAGCTGTTTAGAAGTATCGTCCTTTTTGAGCATCGCTACAAGCTGGACTACATTTGAATTCTGTGGACCATTTGTGAGTGTCACAGTTCTTCGGCCGCGTTCACTTGTAGACTCACATCAGAATCAAATTGATCTCCCGTTCCGTCGAAGCAGAGGACCAATGTACGGGAGCGTTCTGAGCTCGGAGACGGAATCCATGCATGTCTGCTATCTTCTGGGTTCCAGCTACGCGAACGAGATATTTCGTCCACGGCATGATACTTCACCTTTGACTGGATGTCAGGGAAGCTTGGCGAGTCATTGAGGGTATCTTGGGACGACGCTTCCGATATCCCACTCGCGGAGCGAGCTACAATCGAATCCTTTTCGTTCATGTCGGCGGAAGTACTGCGACAGCGGGTTGGTGTAAAGAAACTATCTGTGGCCCCCATTGCCAGCCCCGTCCCACTTTAATATTCTGCAGGCCGGGAGGGATATCCAGGCCAAGACAGTCAACTCTGATGTCATTGAGGTGTAGTTGACATTGGAAGGAATTGAAGGCAATAATTTGCACACTATTGGAGGGTGGCGTCCGAAGAGAAGATGCACTGTGTCCACTTGGACAGAGCGAGTACGTCTTTTCAGGGAGGGGATCGATCGCATGTGGGTAACAAATTAGTAGTGGGTAGTAAGATTGGGCTCGAAGAGAACTGTAAGGCTATATATGTGGAATCTGTATGGGCCTGCAGTTGAATGTTCCGCTGACACTGACACTGGCTCCTCAGGCCTCAAAAACCTCAAGCTTCAAGCTTCAAGCTTATCAGCGCGTCCGCCACGTGATGCGTATCGAGCCTTTTCCCTTCCTTTCAGGATTTTGGACATGGACACGGCAAATCCCTGGCAAATCCCTGGCAAATCCTAAAACTTGCGCGTCGAGGATGGGCCCACTTTATGTCTATATTCGGCCGTTCGTCGTGGGATCCTGGTTCACACTGTTGGCTGCAAAATTCAGTCAATGCCCGGCTGTCTTGGCTATTGCCACGGTAGCATTCTGTTCCCTTTGCTGCCCACCGTATCTTGTCAGTGCCCAAAGGCTCGACAAGTACACCTTTGTCGAGTGCAAACCTCAGACTGGAGTAACCAAGCCCACCTCATACTTCAGATCTTATCCAAAGACAGATCATGGATGTAAGTCCTGCCGCTACGTAAGTGTACTGGGATAGCAGATCTGACAGCCAGGATGATGATAGCCGGCAATTCTCGCATATCCGCACGAGCTCCTTGTTGAGCTCCTCACCTATATGTTCGCGAACGATATCGTCAATCTCCTTAGCACCTGTAAAACTCTACGAGACCACTACCACGACGATGCTATCTGGCGCAAACTCTCGGCAAGATACGGTATCGTAGAGAAGCCAAAAGCCGTGGATTCGTGGTACATCATTTACACTAGGCTGTTGCATACCTACGGACCTTTGCTGGGTCTATGGGCGGGCGATCATCCGTTCTTAGGGATGATCATGGAGTTCAGCCTTGAATCTAGCGGCTATGCTAACGTCGGTATAGTTGCAGAATTCTGGCAATTCGCCCGGACGCCCATCCCTGATAACAATGAGGACGAATTCGAAGTATGGGAGCCGACTCTCCCCTCATTCTATATGGCGTTCACCATACCACTCTATACCGTATCCGAGTCAGAAGCACTACTAGAGCGGGTTTCCCATCCCGAAACCTCCACCCAAGCGCTGACTCCTGCATCAACCGCTTCTTGGTACCCCCGCCCGTCAGACTTTGTCTGGCACCAGAATTTCTGTCGCCGCGAAGGAGATGACGATAGCGGTTCAGTGCAGTGGACAAAACCTTCCTTCCACTACATGTCGCCCAGTAGGCAGGCAACCGGTGTTCGCGTGTTCACACGCTCTTTTGGTATAGGATTTGCCACAGAGTCAGCCTTGCTCCCTCTCCCATTCGAAGAAGTAGACAGCGCAGATCTTCATCCCGACTTCCCTGGAGACCAAGCTCCTTGGTTTGACAAGGATCGTGAACGTCCCAGACTTCGTCAGGAGACGTCGCCGGTTTTCCAGGACGGCAGATCCATTATACTCAGCCGGTGGCAGCTTCAAACATCGTACCTGTACTCAGCTGAGACGGAGCGCATCCTCCCCCCTGCGTTCTGTATCAAACTCCCTAAGCCAAACTCTCTCCATCATACCGTAGTTGGGCCCTTCCTGGATTTGCGTGGCCTGCGTCCTGATACCGACTTGAGCTGCGAGAGCGTTGGTTCGGACGCGCCTGCCCGCTACTATCCACTCGTATCACCCAGGAAAAGTCCTCATCGCTTCGGGGAGCCCGATTGGCATCCCTCTGATTTCGATGGAATATGGCTGGGCACATATATCAATGCTACTACGCCGGAGGTACTCCATATATCCTATGATGAATCAGAGAATCAAGTTCGCGCATGGAAGGTGACCGGAGATATCAACGTGCCCCGGGGTGCTCTCTGTTGGACGTTCAATCCCGATGTACCTGTGTACGACGTCCCTCCCGAAATTGGGTTTGCAAGATTTGACGTGAAACAATCCTTCAAGGGCAGAGGGACTGTTAGCTCTATGGGATTCTTGTACGTTCTTCCCCATTTCTACTTGTATATGCTCACGTATCTCATCAACTTGAACTGGCAGGTCTGATGCTCGATCGATAACTCCAGTTGCCGTCGGTGTGATCTCAGAAGACGAAATTATGATTGGATGGGCGGAGTTTGGGTATGTATCGCGTCTTAGGCGGTTCAAGGGGCGGCGTCGACGTTACGAGTATATCCACGAAAGCGACTTTCGCCGCACTATGTGGCATATAATCAATAGTCACTAGGACGACAGAGGGCCAGTGAACAGTCAGTGAAATTTTTCGTACTGGAAAGGTCCCGACGCTAACCTCGTCTAAATAGGGAACATTGCTGCGAACGGTTGAGCTTCCAACGAAGCTGCGATTTCTGACAAGAACGGTTTCGACTCGGAGTTTCATACCCTTCAAGCTTGTCTCAAGTTTACTTTTGTATTCTTTTATATATGTAGGTACTACAAGTGCTCTTGTACTTACTAGTATGTTTGTCTCACTTCGTCCCCATGTGTGAGTCGTACGACTTCTTCGACTTATTCACTTGGTTCCGACGCCGCGATGTACTATAGCGTAGGGCAGTGCTCGGAATAAAGACAACTTCAGCCAATTACCCATGCCCAAAAATTACCACCCAGGAACCTCGATGACTTTGAACTCATCCTCGACGGACCTGAGCATGCGTTCTTTAGGGACGCGTGAGCGAGTTTGTACGTCAATAAGTGCCTCAGGCTCGCGGATGGGAATAATGTTGGACCACGATGTCTATATTTGGCATCTACATAAATGCTGATGCAGATGTGGCTACTCGTGCCCAGGCAGCCCAGCTGTTCCCTTGCACCCCACCACAGCAACGAACGAACGTGTTCACTCTAAGTAGTACTGTTCAACGTTCAACGTTCAGTCGTTGCCCCGCTGACTATTGTGACAAGTACTATCAACCTGTTCCCTGTGCCAGTGCTTCCTCTTGTCCGCAAGGCTCGACACAGTAGCCGAGTGTACCTACCTAGTACCAATATCGCCAGCCATAAGAAATTATAACCCCAACAGTGATTCAAGTCCACACTGCCATTAATAGACAGATAATGAATGTAAGTTCTGCATAGGTGCATTGGTATAGAAGGTCTGACAAATAGGATGATGATAACCAAAGATTCTCGCATTTCCGCACGAGCTATTTCTTGAACTCCTCGCCTATCTGTCCGCAAACGATATCGTCAATCTCCTTAGCACCTGTAAAACTCTACGGGATCACCACCACGACGACACCATCTGGCGTAAACTCTCAGCGAGGTACGGTGTCGTAGACAAGCCACAAGCCGTGGATTCGTGGTACACCATCTACACTAGGCTGTTGCATACCTATGGGCCCTTGCTAGGTCTCTGGGCGAGCGATCATCCGTTCACAGGGAATATTATGGAGTTCAGCCTTGACGATAGCAGTTATGAAGTTGGTATAGTTGTAGAAGTATGGAACTTCCATCCGGCGTTTTTGCCTTATGTCGGTCAGCACGAATCCGGAGAGCCAGATCTCCCCTCATTCTTTCCGGTGTTCACCATACCACTCCATACCGTATCCGAGTCTGGCGCACTGCCAGAGCGGATTCCCCATCCCGGAACCTCCACCCCAACGCTGACTCCTGCATTAACTGCTTCCTGGTACCCCCGCCCATCAGACTTTGTCTGGCAACAGATTGTCTGCCACAGCGAAGGAAATGGTGAAAGCAGTTTAGTGACACCTTCCTTTCACTACATGTCGCCCACTAGGCAGGCAACTGGTGTTCGTGTGCTGGATTTCAATCTGGCTACATGGATTGAAGGAGGGGGTATTCTAGACGTCGCAGATATTCATCCCGACTTCCCTGGAGACCAGGCCCCTTGGTTTGACAAGGGTCGTGAACAACCCAGACTTCGTCAGGAAATATCGCCAGTTTACCAGGACGACTTCCTTGAACCCAGTCGGTTGAAGGTTGGTGCTTCGTACCTGTTTACGGTTGAGACGGAGCGCATATCCCCCCCTGCGTTCTGTTTCAAAATTCCTTGGAGATCTAGCGCAACCTCTCTTCTTCGTCCCATAATTCGGAGGGTCGTGGACATGCGTGGTCCACGTCCTGACAGCGACAGGTTGAACCTCGAGCTACGCGATGGCCTCATAGATATACCTTCCCGCTACTATCCACTCCAGTCACCCAAGAAAAGTCCCCATCGCTTCGGAGAGCCAGATTGGCTCCACTCTGATTTCGAGGGAATGTGGCTGGGCTCATATGGGAGTCATGGGACCGAGGTACTCTATGTATCCTATGACGAATCAGAGCATCAAGTTCGCGCATTGAAGGTGACCGGAGATGTCAATGTACCCCGGGGAGCTGTCTCTTGGACGTTCAATCCCGATATACCTGTGGTCGACATCTCAAATGCCGTCCTTCCCAACATTGAATTTGAGAGGTTCGGTAACATACAGCAATCCTTCGTGGGCAATGGCACTATTAGCTCTTTCGGATTCATGTACGTTCTTTCCCGGCTGTAATCGAGAATACTCACGTATCGGATCGATTGGCAGGCCTGATGCTCGATCGACAACTCCTGTTGTCGTCGGTGTAATCTCAGAAGACGATATTGTGATTGCATGGACGGAGTTGGAGCATTCGTCGCTTTATAGGCGGTATAATGGGCGGTCTCGACACAACGAGACTATCCATTCAGGTGGGGCCTATCGCCGGGCTGAGTGGGACGCGATGGATGGTTAGGACCACTGCGGACCGTGTTCTATGCCTAGAACAGTCAGTGGAATTCATTCCGTACTGTGAAATGTAAGGACCCGACGCTGAACTGTTCCGAATAGGGAACATTGTTGGGGACGGTTGAGCTTCCAACGAAGCTCCGAGCGATTTCTTACAAGAACGGTTTCGTATTTCATACCCTTTCCTTGTCTCTTTACTTTTGTATTCTTTTGTATCTTCTATCTTTTTTCTTGATTTTTTGTAGTCACCTCTCTATGATCGGATTTAGGTACTACAAGTGCTCTTGTACTAGTATGTTTGTCTCCCTTCGGCCCCATGTAGTCATATGACTTCTTCGACTTACTCACTCGGCTCCGATTATGAACTTGAATAGCCGCGATGTACTATAGTGTAGGGCAGTACTGAGGTGACTTGAACCTCGACAACAAGTTCGAACTCATCCTCGACGTCTCGGCTGCGCTCTACATTGTGCGGGCCTCACACTGGCAGGAAGTTCGGAGCCCGCAGCTGGACAAAGCTTGAAGTACGTTCAAGTTCTTCCCGTCTACTCGGGAATACTCACGTATCTGATCGTCGCCGATTGGTAGGCCTGATGCTCGGCGATCGACACCTATGGTCGTCGGTGTAGTCTATGCCTGGACGGAGTTACTACCGTTTGCATAATGATGTGGAATCCGCAACTTCTCTTCAACGAGCGGCTGGTGATGTAAGAAACCTTCCCTGGACCGGTTATCTAGACTCTAGTTTCAGACTGCAGGCCACGGACCATGGTGACATCAGCCCCGACATCATCCTCCCGTAGTCTGCAATTCTGACTGGCTGGAATACTCTTCTCTTCTCTGACAGAGAAGACTCGGTAGGACGCGGTGGACTAGAGGACTACCTGAGGTCATCATGTTGAACTGTACAACACGTCTGTAAGCTCAGTCGACACGGTGGTATAGCGACTAGATTGTGTACCTGTACAACACGTCTGTAAGCTACTTCAGTACTCGAGTATACAACATGAATAGCGAGCATCTTACCTCAGTCGACACGGTGGTATGGCGACTGAGGAAAGGGAGGTAACCGGCGGGACGCGTCGTACTTATGAGCGGGAGTTGCCGCATCCGATCGCGTTGTCGATCTCCGATCTCAACACATCATACGGTCATCGCAGGGACCTCCGGATCCTCAGCCTGCGGCCAGGTAGATTAAGTCTCGTGCTCGTGAAGTTGGGGCCGTTGCAAACAGTTGCGAAGTCCACATCATTATGCAAACGGCAGTAACGTGGTTGACGCTGCGACCGCGTCGAAACACTTGATTCTTGAGCTTGAACGACTGTCTCGTCTCATCTTGCATGGCCATGAGGTTCGCACACCATAACGATCTCAATCCGCAGAACGCTCCGCAAGCATATAGCCAAGGCTGTCGTCAATACAAGCTTGCAGAGGAGCGATTTCACTACCTCTGCGCCGCCCTCCAAAAGGCCTACGCGTTGGAGGACAACATTCCGCCGGATATTACTCGTGGACAACTATTTCCTCGTCAGGGGCTTGATTTCTCTTCGTATACTGCTTTCCACCTCGAACCGGTGACAGGCATCAAGCTCCATCCTAGAGCCGATGGGACTATACACGATGGCGATCTGAAAGTGTACGTTGACGAGTATATGAAGAATTGGAAGTGCAGGGAAAGCGGCGTCTTGTATTTCATCGGCGAGGGTAGACCCTTCTGGAACATGATGCTGCATTACAACTCACATGCGGGTACGACTGGTATCGCGGCCTGGGACGAGCTGTTCAAGACACTCAAGGAGGATGGATATAGTCCGTCCGTGGTTCCGTGCATGGTACGCATTCGAACTCTCAGTGTACCTCCTACTTACTCCCCTCCGCTGTAGTTCTTTGCGCGGGAATCTGGCTGTTTGTACCCAGCATGTCCCTTCCTGCACGACAAAGAGGCTTGTGTCCAGGATCGAGAGAAAGTCCTCCATGATCGACGCAAGAAACTCAAAAAGCCCACCATGCGAGACCTGTCGCTTCGATGGGATGGTGCCGAAGGCAAGTCCATGGTGTTCTTTCGCATGCAGACCTATTCTGAGACTGACAACAACGTTAAAGGCGCGGAGTTCACGAAAATGTATAAAGAAACGCGGAACATTGACAAGATATGCTCAAACCCGGCGTGTTTGAAGGTCGAATACAAGGACCCTCCCCCCGGTTATCAGAATCCACATATGATGGTCTGCGGAAGGTGCAAGGCCGCAAAGTACTGCTCGGTATGGGCCTTTCGCTTTCTCGATGTCGTCTGGCAATAATGTGTGCCTAACATTACGCCCTTTCTGCTCGCAAATAGACCACCTGCCAAAAAGCCGACTGGAAACGACATAAGAATGAACCGCGTCTATCAATCGATGATTTGGTGGCTAACGATGATTTGTGGACCACGTGGGGCACCAGGAAGGGGACGGGGAACGTTAGGATTCGTATGGACGAAGACTCGTGAATGCGCCTAGTCAGCCTTGTACCGGTCCGCTCACGATGTCGGTGAGGATATTGTCCGCGTCCTGTCCAATCCAGTCAACTCTCCACGTGGCCACAACGACGATGAAGACCCTGCTTCGCTCTTTGCCTACCCTGCTTCGCTCTTTGCCTCGCGAATTACTTCCCACTCTGATTGATACTCGTCGTAGAAGTCAGATGCCTGATTCTATTCATTGCGACAACAATGATGTTCCCTGGAAGTTCCCTTCGCATTTTACCTGTCATTGACGTGTCTTCTCGTACAATATATCGCTTAGCTCTGTATACTACAAGTACGGCAACAAACACCAGTTGTCTCGATTTTACGTAGCCTCCTCGAGAGACATTCACAGACAAGATAATTGTTCTCTGCAGTAATATTAGGGTAATGCGGAAGTATCATCATTGCAGCATAAGAATTATACAGGATAACATAAAATCATCAAAAGCGTCCGTTGCGTCAAGCGATGTAAAGTGTCCAAGTTTTCCTACACGAGTTGATCTGTTGCAAACCAGCACGATCTAGGAGACAGCCCCGGCCTCCCGACAAGAATCCAATGTAATGCCAAATTATACAGAAACATGCTCAATACCTGCGAGGATTCGGTGAATCACGAGGTGAGTCACGGTAAGCTCCTTGGTTCTGCATAGCCAGGTTATCGGTTTCCGACGAGGCATACGGGTCGGGTTTGGGCGCACGTTCTTGCTTGAATTGACGGCGAAGGAAAGCCAAGCCGGCAAGGTATAGTACAGGGACGAGCTGTAGGGCAAAGTCGCACGGTTTAGGTCAGATGCCTGGTGAACGGAACTGAGGAACACTTACCACAACCCAGACATACCAAACAATATTGGCAGCGTTGTCGACAGGTGGCCTTCCGGTTGTCGTCGGCCATTCTGTCTTGAATCCAGTACGAACCTATGGTAGCACGCCGCATGATGAGAATGTGACGGCAGGATAGCGCGGGCAAAACAACATACCTGGTAGAACGCGAGAGCGATAATCAACAATCCTATCACAGCATGCAAGTAGTTTTGCAATGGCCTTCGGCGTTCAAGAACAAATGACTTCGGCTTGATGTAATGAATGGCAACGCCGAGAGAGACTTGCACGATGTAAAGAACGAAAATGGCAATACCCCATCTCTTGTGGTCATCGTCGAGATGCGGCGCGCCTGCTTTGTGGACACCTGCGATACCCAAAGCGACGCCCGTGATGATAACAGGTCCGGCTGTACAGAGGAGATATATGAGTATCTCGTTGCGATGCGATAGGTGCTCCACATGTGAACAGGGTGTTTGGATATGAAACGTACCTAGTGCCAGTTGAATAACCCAGTGTCCCTTGAACCACGTATTGCTGAAGGTACGGAGGTATCGCGCAAGCAGAGCACCTGCCGGTAGGAGGAGTAGGAATCCGATGACACACAAAATGGCATGAGCGACCAAGATCTTTTGGAATGGAAGCAAGGGAATGGTAGGCGCGGCAACGCTCGGGCTTGTGCCAGAGCCAGAGCCGGATCCAGAGGAACCGCCCCCTGATATAGTGGAGATAGGGTTGGTGGGATCATTCGACGATGCAGAGAGCGTGTTGCCGAGGTTGAGTCGGGTTGGACCTGAAAGGAGGTGTTGAACGAGGGTGGCATCGACGGCCTTATCATTAGGATTGACGTTGCCAAAGGCCCAGATGATACCCTGGTTTGTCTCGGAATCTGCTGGGATCGTATATACAAGTTTCGGATTGGAGCCCGTTAACGACGAAAGCGAAGTCTGCACTGTTGCAGTTCGAGGAGGGTTTGGGTCTACCGTGGGCATAACTTCTGCGTTCGTTTTCCGCTGGGAAAGTGTGATAGTTCCATCGCTATTAGGCCACATGATGACCATCGGCGAGTTAGCCATTGTCTGACCGAAACCCCTATAAAGCCACCGAGATGAGTAAAACGCAGCAGATTATGCGCGCACGGGTGAACCTACATGGCCATCCAGCCCATGTCGCTTTTGCCAAGACTCTGGAGGGTATCTATGCCCAATCTTAGAGCTGATGCGAGAACTGCACATGAGACGACTCACATTGTACAGTGGAGCCGTTAACCAACGCCCCGACGCAGAGGTAGTCGGTACAGACGACATCTCCTTGCATACCAATGAGGGCAGAGTTCCCGGATGACGAGTCGGACGAGGTTGAGTTGGTAGCAGTTGAAGAGGGGGTCGTTGAGGAAGAGGGACTGTCGTCAGAGTCGTCGGCATCGTGTCCGTCGGAGCCACCGTCATGCCCATGGTCGTCCTACCCACGTCGCAATGGTCAGCATGAAGCTGCTGTGGAAGGCCGTTTGATACTCACGCGTCTGTGCAGAACCTCTGGTCGAGCGAGGGACGACGAAACCAGGCCAAGGACGAGCAGAGTCTTGAGAAGCAAGCGCATGGCGAGTTGGCGAGACACAGAGGAGCGTTGAGAAGAACGGAAAGACAGGAATTCTCATGTCTATATATCTACCCATGGTGGGACCTTGAATGATGCTGCGGTTTGTGACGAATTCAAACATGAAGGGCAGGAGGGCGTGTGAGCGGTGCAGCCACGAATGGATGATAACCGGCCGGGAAAGGTAAGGCTAGTCGGTTTGCCTTGAGACATGCTCCTGAACATGCCAACCTGACCCTCCTCCATTCATATTCACACCTGCATCGCCTGCATACTGCGGATTGGGCGTCACGTACCGGGTGGCAGGAATAGCTTCCACGGTAACATAGCTTCCCTTGGCGGGCTTCTATCTGTCGATAATTCGAACCGAGTAGTGCCAGCCTGACCTGGAGTACGAATCAACGCTCACCTCAGTATGTCAGCGCAGTTAATGTTGGGGCAACTTGAGTGTGCATCGACTGTGGTAGTACGCTCAGCCGCTGTTGTCCTCGGAGTTTGACACGATCGTCCTCGATCGACATACGAAACGGATGATCGCTCCGCATACTGATCTATATTTGGAGCAGATCCACTTTGCCTCGAATTGCGAAACGCGAAACACGACACGGCATACAGTCTTTAAGCGGTCCTTGAGACACATCGGTCAATGAGCCAGCGCGATTGTAGCACCTGACATGATGATTGCGCTCACCTGAAAACTTTGATATAGATTCCTTTCATACACAGTAAACTATGTGCAGAATCATATAACAATCGCACGAACAATGCATTGATGAAAAACGAAGGACATGCGTAAACTGGCCAAACTGAAATCTGTTTACAGAGTCCGGAACGAATATCAATCGGTAAGCATATCATTTATGGGCGTCATTGGTATCGTAATGTGTAGGGATTGCTCATGATTGCAATGCACCACTACCGGTACGGTTGCCACTTGTTGATGGACGAGTGAGTAAAGGATAGAAGGTCTTTGAATTCTCCTCCCCAATCAGGCGTCGATGTCACATCACGACGAGACGATACTGCTACTTCATCTAGGCGCCCGCTTATTTATGGCACTAACGGAGATCTGAATCCATTCGACGAGACGAGACACTTCAGATATATATTCCCTACTCATCCTACCACTTCAGACATGCCTGGACGAGCCAAACCAGAAGCCAAGAAACAACAAATTCTATCCCGACACCGATCGCGACACGGACGAAGAGTAGACGCCACCGTACTACCGGATTGGGAATGGTGCGGCGAAGGACTGATAACGAGATCTCGCCTCTTTCGTTGTATACCTTGCGTCCCCCTCGATCGAAAAATATGTCGTACTGTCAATGTATAGTTCTTGTACTGCAGTATAATATCATAATATTGAATCAGAATCGTGAAATTTGCTCTCTGTGACCTGAGCGGGTGTCTCAAGGACCGCTTAGCGCTTAAAGACTGTACATATGCAAGCAGTCAATCTCGACACGGGTTCGACGGCAGTGAAAAATCCCACGCCAAACATCACCAAGTTCCCTGCATCATGTGCATAAAGTCCGATGTGCCAAAGGGGAGCCCACATACTGTAGTGGACAACCAGTCTACGCTTACCGCGGACGTGGTCTCCAGTTCGTGGCATCATTCTGGTCTTTCAATCGTGGGATCGTGAAGATATGCTAGTTCTGTAAGTAATCTCTTCCCCCTCATTTGCCCACGACAATCAACGCTGCCGCTGAGAACGGATACGCCCTTCTCTATTTGTTTCCCAGGCGCATAGACTCACGCAGTCATCCTAGGAACATTTCGTGAGTAGCTGGGAAGCAATGCGCAATGAGCTGGAATATGCTCACCATTGATCAGCCTCGGGCATCACTTGTGAGGTGAGTATTCGCAGGACAAACATTAAAGCCTCACTCCTACAGCGCGACAACAGTGAATAACCGTTGTATGACCTGGAAGCGTATGTTGCAGTCGTGGGTACAAAGCTGTTGAGATGTCAGCCCGCTGTCATTCACGATGAATCAGAAAATTCGCATTCGGCAGTAACTCACCTCCATCTTATCAAGACCGCGCCATAGAATCTGCAGTGCGGCCAACAGAGTGGTAGGCATCTCTATGCTCTCCCACGAACGTGTAGAACGGATAGGATTCAGATTGTCCTACAAACCGGGACTGAGTACGAGCAGTCAATGAGGCGTCAGACTATCAGAAGACAAAGAGCACTATCGTTGGTACCAGCAGTTTGTATTGATATGATTGATTATACACGCGCAGCTTGTTCTTGGGTTTGAATAGACGTCGCACAATGCAGGAGGCGATACTGCCAAGTAGGGCATAGAACGATCTAATAGGAAACATAAGCATTGTCTCTCCGTATTCTCCACGCAGGCTATGCTGCTTCAGCGTGTCCTGTAAATAGAAGACTCTTGGCATTGTAACACGATTGTCAAATATAGAGTTAGCGAACTCACCAAGGTCACCTCACTGCGCGGCCGCATTGGGATAAATGGAGGCTGCTAGATGCTATAGTCGTTTTGATCGTCAAAACGAAAGTGAGTGCGATCGCCGTAAAGTCCTATCACATCGTCCATTATGCATGACGGTATCCGCAGCAGGTATGGGTTGCTGCGCGAGGATGAGCAAACGCTGGGGACACGGGGGACAAGGAATCACTAGATCGCATCTGGCCAACGTTCACG
>JSYW01001217.1:0-11115 GCA_000787475.1 Lentinus polychrous | reverse complement strand
TTGTAAGGACGTCATAATTGCTTCTGACGTCCCTTGCAAGGCCCTTACAACCGGCTTACAACCGGCTTGTAACCGCTTGCAAGGTTCTATTTGCTTACAATACCAAAGACTTGCCTTCTAAGGGATTTTTATTTTTTGCGACATGACGTCATATGAGGCTTGGCCGGCGTGCCGATGGCCGGCCCGAAATGTTGTGTCGACGTGGTTTGCGTCTATCGTTTTTTGGTTAGCTCTAAAAAGCCTATATATCTACAGACTTGAGGCATGAACAGGTATAGTGGTACTGACTTGTACAAGTATAAATACTGAACATTATAACGTAGATGATTGCGGGAAGTACCGGGAAACATGCCAAACCAGAGAGCTCAAATTCCTACTTTTCTGCGTGGCGTCTGAGTTACTCGGGCTCCCGCACCAATGCCAGTATGTCGCGGCGTTCCGGGAACAATGATTTTTGATGAACCTCGCGAAGTCTTCGCCTGCGTCGCCTCTTCTGCAGCTTTCTTCGCAGATCTAAAGGATATACAATGGTCAAAATGAATCGCGCATCGACGAATGGGCCAAAAGGACATACTCTTCGCGCTGTTTCGCCATCTCGGTCTCCAGTTCAGCACGCTTGGAGAATTCACGATCGGCGGTGCGACGGTTCCCTCGCTCGTCGAAGTTCTTCTCTTTGACGGAGTAGAAGACGGAACCAAGCTCGGCTACATTGTTGATGTGGGTGTTAGTGTACGGTAATAAAGTTCTTGATTGAAATTACGTACCGAGCCAATACGCGTCAACCGCTGTGACTTGAGTCATATACTCCTTAGAGGTGAGAATTAGTTCGTGATATACCACATATGTCGGGGTGTCTGGACATGCAGGTCAGACAGATACGAGGGGAAAGTCCAACGTGTGAACTCACAGCCAAGGCCGTATAGCGCGCTCGTAGGATGAAGATGTGTAGGCAAGCCAGTACGTATATTGACGAACTCGCCGATACCTTTCACCCTGGCTGCTTGATGGAAGTATCCAGCGGTGATAGCTTTCCTGTTATCGCACAGGTATTGTGATCAGCGGCTCGATCGATCCTCTAGGACAAGAAGAAGTAGTCTAACCTTATGATATCAAAATCCGTACCGGCAGAGATGATTTCCATCTTTTGGAACTTCATGATATCCTCAAGCTGTGCTCGCACTTCGCGGGCTTTACGCAGCAGCTTGGGATGCAAGAAATGACGTATCGCCCAGTCATCACGATACCTGCCAAGCCGCTGTGAAATCAACACTAACGACAGGGAAAAGAATCAGGACATACCCATGACTCTTCCACTGGTTATAGACGTTCAGCAAAGTCAGATGATCACTCTCCGGCACGTTGAACTTCTCTCGGGCAGCGTCGGCCTCCTCCATTCGTTCCTTGGGCCGGTAGAATACGCTAGGTACGGATAACATGGAGACGACAGTAAGCATCTCCGCTGAACACCGGTAATCGACAGAGGCGATAAGCATCTTGGCCATCGACGGTTCCATAGGGAACTCGGACATCTTGCGTCCGACGGGAGTGAGGTTGCCGACGTTATCTAGAGCGCCGAGGACCCATAGTTGGTACATAGAGTTCAACATGTTTGCCTAGGATAATCAAATGTCAAGTGAGACGTCATATCATGGTGCAGATGCGGTAAAACATACTTGTGGTGGCGGATCCATGAAGTCGAATTCAAGAAGGTCTTTGACGCCAAGAGACTTCAAGAGAAGCACCGTGTTGGCCAGATTAGTCCTCTGGATTTCCGGAATGTTGTTCGGGAACATCTCATTCCGATACGCCATTTCAGTGTACAAACGGTAGCAATACCTAGAAACGATGTAAAATCAAATCATTCAAATCATCTCATAGAACACATATCACAACATACCCGCTACCAGTACGACCGGCTCTTCCAGCCCGCTGGTTGGCATTGGCCTGACTGATGGGAGTCACTTGAAGAGCGTCCATGCCGACTCTGGGATTGTACACCTTGAGCTTGGCATATCCCGAGTCGACGACGTACAATATACCATCGACAGTAAGAGACGTCTCCGCGATATTCGTCGCCACGATAACTTTGCGGCGTCCATCTGGTGTAGGTTCGAAGATACGTGCTTGGAGATCTGCTGGCATCTGAGAGTAGATCGGCAGAACTGCGAGGGGTGCCGGGTCGTCGAGTTGGGATAACCGCTCTGGAGGAAAGAAAGGGCGAACGTGAGCTATGATTCCTCTGAATAAACAGCGAAACAAATAGACTTGCCGTTGATGACTTGACAGGTGATCTCGATATCTTCTTGACCGGTCATAAAAACTAGGATATCCCCGGGAGGAAGCGACAAGTGGATTTGCAATACTTGCTTTACTGCACTGTCGACATAGTCTTCGCAAGGTGACTTAGAGTGGAACATCTCTACTGGGAAGGTACGTCCGGGAATAGTGAATGTAGGCGCGTTTCCGTAGAAGCTCGAGAACTATAAACAAACATGAGTATATTCGATACAGATAAGTGTCAGAGAATCGCCCACCTTCTCAGCATTCATTGTAGCGGATGTGACAATAAGTTTCAGGTCACGCCGACGAGACAGGACTAGGGATAGGTCGTCAGAAGTTGCAGGAAGAGAATTACGAAAGGATACTTGTGCGTACTTTTTCGAAGAAGACCCATGAGAACGTCCGTACTCAGAGACCGTTCGTGGGCCTCATCCAAGATAATGACGCTGTATCGATCCAAGTCACCCTCATTGAGCGACTCACGCAATAGGACACCATCGGTCATGTCTATCGCAAATCGTTACTGCCGCTCACTGGCTGAGTAGATTGACCACTTACATTTGATCTTGGTCTCCGAAGACGTACAATCCTCGAAACGAATAGCATATCCAACCGTCGATCCTAGTTTGCACTGCGTAGATGAATGTCAGATCAGAAGCATAATCGGATGACTGGTGAACTCACCTCCATCTCTTCGCTGACACGCTTGGCGACGGACATAGCGGCAACACGACGAGGTTGGGTACAGCCGATGAGACCATAGGTACAGTAACCGTCCTCGTAAAGGAACTGCGCCAGTTGCGTGGTCTTGCCGGATCCAGTTTCACCGACTACGACAATGACTATTCAAGCAGCAGAGTAAGTTTGTATGCCTCCGAGTAGACTTTCATGGCAGACAACATACCTTGATTATCGCGGATCACTTTCAATAATTCCTCCCGACAAGCAAAAGCAGGAAGATACTCCCTTTGCTCTTTCAACGTCCGACTCTTCGCAAACGCACTTACACCACCAGAGGTCTTGAGATGAGAGGCAAACTTTGAATCGCCCTTATAATCCTCCTCGCCCTCCTTCTGCTTCGCCTCAGCCTCGGCTGTAACGACAGAAAAATACACAAAGAAGAGGAAACTACGTGAATGTCCAATCCGACGACGACATATATAGACAAACGTGAAGTGCACATACCTTCGGCTGCAGCTTCCTCGTCTTGAACACCCATAATGTTGCCGAGCTGCGTACCACCCAGTGCGGCAAGTTTAGCGGCGGCCTTCGCTCGCTCGGCTTGTTCACGTTTCTCTTTGACGAGTGCGCTACCTTTACGAGCGAAGACAGCCATGTCGCTCGTGGGATCTCGGACTGGGTTGATTGGCTCGAGCTGTTTGGTGAACACCGTTCGGCCGTCCAGGAAGGGTGGCTTCAGGTCGTGTACCATAACGTGAACAGTGGACTCTGACTCGTCCTCAAAGTCTAAGTCGATCGTCTTTCGTGTGGCTACACCGGACGTCAGCATACGGTTAGCCTCCCATAAGTCGTTATCGGCATTCTGATGGAGATGTGAGTATCCAAATCGACTATAATCTTGAACTTCACCGGACGCACATATTGAGCTTGTTTAGCAGATATCTTCTTCTGTAATATGCGAGAAACATTTGAGTGGCAGTTCACTAACGAAAGGGTATGTGCATATACGAACTGTTTGTTTCTTGGCTAGCTCTTGTTGCTTCACCGGTGCCAAGTCCTCATACTGTGCAAGAGGATTGAAGTCTTCATCACCGGCGACACCACCATCCTCTGGACCCATATACCAATCACGGTCCAATCGAATCTGCTCCTCTTCCCATTCCCGCATGTCAAGACCAAGAGCGCCCTCTTCGGGTTCCGGAGAAACACCTCTGGAAGCTCTTGGAGTGGGAGCGTCCCATCTACGATTCCGTGCAGCGCCCCACCCGGGTCCATCTTCTGACTGGCGGGGCGTTGAGTCCCACCCGACGTTGGGAACGCGTACACTCGGGGCATCTTCGCGGGGACCGCCGCGCTGCGAACGGGGGGTGGCATCCCAACCTCGTCTGTCATCATGTCTATCGCGGTATCGCCTATCGTTTAGACGTTCACGGTTGGACCTCCTCTGGAAGTCACCGAGACCACGTGGACCGTCGTCTTTGCGCTGGTTTTGGGCAGCAATGCCCTCTGGCATGAAGAGTTAGCACAGAACCCTGCTTATATCCTCGTATATGCGCACCTCGCTGTTTCTCTCGATTGCGTCTGTGTTCCTCGAGCTTCTTTCGTGCGGCTTCAGACAGACCGCCTGGATGTGATGGTGTTTCGTTTCCTCTTTGTCGGATGTTGCTTAATCGGGATGCAGGCAGATTGGGTACTGAATAATGATAACCAAATGAGATGAATTGATACATTGACAGGGTAAGTGGCGTACCTTTGAAAGTTGGCTCAAACTCGCCATCATCTAATCTAGGTTTCTTCCTGCTCCCTTCTCCATTGGCGGCGGCAGCGGCACGCTTCTCTTGAGCCAGACGATCAAGACCAAGAAGTGACGCTCGAGGAGTAGGTGGTTCAATAGGCTTTGCAGGCTGCCGGAATGTATGTTGCTGGCGATCTTGTTGTTAGTGGCCAAACGAGAAGACATTGAATGAAACATACTGCATCCTGGCGCACTAATCCACCAGCACGAGCGGGTTCCGGGGCCAGCACCTCACTGTCATGTACGAAAATGCCATGGATGGGCTGGGGTTCAAGACCTGATTCCTGCTGCTTTGTATGCGAGGAGATCTCGGCATGTAACTCAGCAAGGAAAGAATCTTGGAACTTGCCGAAAGACTTTGCGGCTGTGGTAGGTTTAAACAAATAACTTCAAGGGAACGACGCCTCATACATACCGGCAATGAAGCCTTCTACCGTGTTCGTCTTTGCGATATCCTGCACTCTGCGAGCTAACAGATCATTTGGGTTGAGCAGATTCAGCGCCCGAGACAACTTGATAGCCAACTGGTGGGTGAATGCATCATCTGCTAATTCCGGAGAAGTCATCCCCTAATTCTCGCGTCACTGAGGAATAGTGAAAGAAGCAAGTATCAAGTGAGTGACCAACTAGAGAACTTGAAGGTGGCTGAAGCCGCAGTGAAACGCGTAGTAAGCAGGAGGCGAGTGCGGTTGGGCTGGCTTGATGATATGCTTAGTCAGCATGTCCTGGACTGTTTATGGGATATAGACGCCTGTCAGTCCGTGATTGTCCTCGTGGTGTCTGAGTCTGTCTCTGTTTTCAAATCTCGAATTCTTCAACTGGGGCAAGTGAGCTGCTCAAGGCTACCCACCTCATGGAAGTCTTCATGTCACGAAATTTGAGATCGACAAGCAAACGGATGTCATTTTCTTCTGATTGGACAGCCGACAAACTCACTCTCGCCGTCGCAATCACATACTTACATAGCCCTAGATCTGGTACGTCTTCTGATTATCGGCATGTTTCATAGGGATCCCGCAGAACGGGCCACCGTAGGTAAGGACATACTCGTGTATCACAGAATGTTGAAGTTGAACCGACCGAAGGTGGGACAGTCTGATCAGAGTTGTATGGTGGGATTCAAGATAAATCACACCCGATTGTTTGTCGCAAGCCATGTGGTAGATTTGCAATTCCGTCCACGACGTCAAGTATAATACCTTTGACCTTGGGGACAAGACTGCAACCTGCCAACCTTGAACTCATATCGCATTGTCGCCTTGACTGGGATGAATCACCGGGGGACATCAAACGGTGGACAAACAAGGTACCACAATGAGCAAACATCGCATCGGATGAATGCCAACTGAATGCCAAAATCTCACACAAAGGTAGCATTATGCTAATAGCGTTGACTTCCGTCAGTATAAAAGTAGGATTGTTTGGGACGAGGGGAAAGAGCTCCTTCTTCTCCCTATACCTCTCCGAACGTCACCTCTACTCCCTCGTTGCAAATTTCAGCGAAGATACAGCGTACCCTCCTCCGCATTGCTCTGCTTGCCACTCCCTCTCGTGGCAACATCAATCAATTGCAGTACGTTCATCGGATGTAGTGGCGAGTTCTAACCAAACCGTTGACCGCTCCTCTCACCAGTACAAAGCTCAATTGCACAACCCACAATGGCCTCGTTCTTCAGCAAACTCGGTAAACATCGGGAACAAACCCTTTCGCCCAATACGCTCTATGTCTATACACTCGTCCGGTACGGGCGGCCAAAATATCCCCACTGGGCTCTCGCTCTCCTCCACGAGGACAAAACGACGGTCATCCGTATGGACGCCGTTAACAAGCTCATTCCCCCGGGGGTGGAGATCTGGGTCAACCAGCAGATAGAAGAGAATCTGCGAGAGCAACCCAGAGCCAATGTATTTGTCAAGATCGGTACGCTGGCCATTTGCCTTGATTTCCGGCTCGTTCCCCTACAGCTGACGGTGCCACCTTGAATTATTAGGCACCATTGACCCGTCTCAACGCGAGAACCTGAAAAAGCTCCTCGCCGACATACCCTTAGAGTCTGCACCCGAAGACGCCACTGAACGGTTCGACTGCAAGATGTGGGTTCGCCGTGCCATTCGCTTGATGCATGCCAATGGGTACATCCACTGCCCCGACGTTCTGGCTTTGGAGGCAGAAATTCAGAACCTTAGCGACAAGAACGAAGGGAAGGTCCTTCAGGGCGGTTCATGGAAGGTTCATACGTCGTCGTGTGCGAAGTAGACGTAGTGCGATGAGAAGGGTATCCGTCAGATCGCGTTTGAAGAAGACTGTAAGATGAAGACCATTTACTTCTTTATAACGTTTGTCCTGGTTCAAGATTGCACGTGGCTATACGTATCTGAATGCGACGATTTATCATATACTTGTTGAGACTAAGTACATGTGCGCAATCAACGTATGCTGCACAAATCCCGTTCATCCCCTGAAATTCGCAACAAAGGTACTGTACCATTTCGACCGCAAGTTCGTAACGGCGAACGGTGAGGTAGGCACAGGTAATGCTCCAAAATTCTGAACTTATGGTCGAAATGGTACAGTGATAGGCTGGCCTACTGTGCCAGTACTGGAGACTCAGCGCCTATACATCTGAATCGGAAAAGTTCAAGTTGTCATTGGGCTTCCATCGAGCCGGTCCCAAGTGACTACTCATGCCGCTGATAGTTGGACAGTGCAACACCGACTCTGGGTTGAACATTGAACTATGTATCGGTCCAAGTAAGTAAGCGACGTGGTAGCATTCGTGGCTACTTATGAATGGAAGCAAGCCCCGATATTGACGGTACCTCCTGGTACTAGACGTGGACAGACATTTTCCCCTCATGCCTCACTAGATGTCTGTCTTGAGGTTCTGACTTACCACTGCTGCTTTACCATCAAGATTCAAGGGAGTTGGAGAGAAGGGTTCTTTGGTATTGACCAAGGCGCTACGTAGAATATCTATATCCCCTCCACCGGTACGAGGATGGATCGTCAAAACTGAGTTGCCTCGGGCTTCACATGGCCTCAACTCACCTCGTGTGGGCTCATCATCTCAATCAGTTGGCAATTCAAGCGAATCCAGTGGATCGCAACTCAAGTTTGCATACACTGATAGCTCCTGACTGGTACACATTCAAGACAAATTGCAATGATATCCTCACAGAAATAGACTGACCTGCAGAACGACAGATAATATTTTCATAGGAAGCTCTTGAGAGATTAGTAGTAGGACAGAAGGATGACGCGATTATCCAAAGGCTTCATGCCCTCGCTGTAACGGCGAGTAGGTCCCGGAACGTGGGCGTAAACAACGGTCTCCTGCGCGGGACACTCGCCGAGCTGAACAGCGCGAACAAGCTCGGTGGTAAGCGGGAACTGGTAGAAGATCGGCAGTGTACCCTTCATCGTGATGCCACGTTTGACCTTGGTCTGCAGGGCAGGTAAACCAAGAGCTCGAACGCGCGAGGCGTTATTGTTGGAGAAGGCGGCGATCGCCTCTGCGATGACTCAAGGCTCTGGATCAGAATTACGCAGATGCCTTTTTTCTTCTTGGACGAGTAGGAGAACATCGGAAGCGTCCATAATGCAGACATCCGTCTTCACATGCCTTTTGCTCCTTTTGCTCGCCACAAACCAAGAAAGGGAGATCCTTCCTCGTCCTCACAACTCTACCCACACCCCTACCCGTGTATCCGAGTAACCTGAAAAGTTGAACGGCGAAGTCGATAACGGCGGACTCCTCGCTAGATGCGACGGCCATTGCAAGATCCATGTATCGAAGGAGGGTGTAAGGATCATCGTGTTGGGCGGCAGCGGCGTCGGGGGCGGTGAGCACTTCACCGTGGATGTGTGGTTGAGGAGGACTGACAGTGCCGCAGAAAGTTGGACCATCTTGGTATTCAACTCTTATGTTATAGGCAAGCAGATCATTGGGGTTCCAGTCATTGCCCGACTTGGCAGTACGTATGAGGTTGGCCAACCAGGGTTACTTGGGGTATACTGTAGAGTCTACTGTGACAGAGTGAAGGGAGTCGTGGTGTTATAGGATAGTTACGAAGGTGCCGGTGAGCTTCGAAGGGTTATAACTTACAAATTATGTAGATATGCTGGAACTTCGTGTAAGTTCGTGAGACTCAGAGCGCAGCAAGCAGGAGGTTGGTAATATACTACTGGTAACATACGACTGCCCATTGGCTAGAGATAACTGAGGTTGGGGTTTTGTTGTAGATTAGATAAGCACTGAACATCTGAGCTTGTTCCAGTTCGGCCTCGTCCATCGTCTCTTACCTCCAACCTCCAACCCAACGTCCAGACTCCCGGAGGCTTACTCTTTTGAAGCTACTTGTGCAGCCCACCCTGCAGATCTTTAACCACCATGTCCTCCCTGGTACATCTGCAAAGAGCGCAACATGTTGCACGGCGACTTTCGACGCAGTTCGCATCCTCATCGTCACGGCTCATATACCTACCAAGCCATAGACATGCCATGATGTCTGCCTTCTCTCACCGACCTTCGGATTCACCGTCTTCTTCATCGTCTACGTCTTCAACGACGCCAGTACTTGGTGAGACACCTCCTGTGGTGGTGCCTGCCAAAACACCGCCCACCGCCAAGGACCTCTCAGCGGATGCATCATCCCCGCAAATCGCTGCACGGCCTCCTCCTGCACCCAAGGCGGAGCGACCAAAGCCCAAGCTGCGTGCAACAAAGGCAGCAATCTCTCTGGTATGTGCTCGTTTCTCTTCCCTGCGGTATATTGGTACTTAGTCATGACATTCCGTTAGACGCCCGGAGCCGTTGAGCGGCTGAAAGCTCTTATGAAGTCTCCGACACCGCAACATCTTCGAATTGGCGTACGAAACAAGGGTTGTGCCGGACTCTCGTATCATCTTGAATATGTAGACAAGCCAGGGAAGTTCGATGAGGTGGTAGAGCAGGACGGCGTCAAGGTCCTGATAGACAGCAAGGCGTTGTTCTCCATCATCGGGAGCGAGATGGACTGGACAGAGGATGCCTTGAGGTATTCGTGATATGCTCTTGTTGCTGGAACGTTACTGACTTAGACAACCTTCAGTGCGAAGTTTACGTTCAAGAACCCTAATATCAAGGACGCCTGCGGATGTGGCGAATCCTTCACTGTCGGTTCATGATCCACCCACCCACTGTCCACGGACTTCATCTTCTCTTCTTCGCAATCACATTATCATACATATCCGTTCATTCCAGACTACTCACCGCTCACAGTGTATCCATATATAATGAATGTGTTAGATCTGTGTCCGTCATGGTTTGGTCGCATGCATCTCCGTTTTCTCGTGAAACACCGTCTGACAAGCTCCCCACCCGAATCGCACGTACGTTGTATCCCTGCTCGGTTCAGCTCGCATACATGTGCGATCGTCCGTTATCAACAGTATTCAGTATGTGCTAGCCTCCCTGCCTGTTGCAAGTTCACAACTGAGCCTTCAAGCTTCCAGCAATCCTCATACCTGTAGGTGCGAAATATTGCAAACCTTACATCTACATCAGCCATGCCAGAGGACCAATGTGAGTGACATTGCGCGTTCAGCTGCTTCGACTGCAGGTGGCTCGGGGAGTGTTCAACGTTCAGCTGAGCGGCCCTCGAGCGCTTCATGTAGCTGGCCAAGCCTCCGTTAGACCTTCAAAGCTTGGGGGGCGCGATTTTTGGCAGCACATAGTTTGGAGGATCGCTATCAAGGTTTGTCATAAAAGGTTCGTCATAGTTTCACGTGCGGGTCAATTGTGTTTCCCAGGCCTGCAAAGCCCTCATATATCATAGCAATACCAATTCTAAATCTTGCCCCATCGTAACATCTCTCTCGGCGGATACCCAGAGAACTCTCGGTCAGTACGTTTTCATCGGGGTCAGCAGCCATTCGAGACAGTACTCGTTCCACTGCTACCTCGAGATCATGTCATGGCACCCGCAGATGTTCCATTCGACGTCGTCTGCACCATCGTGAATATACATGGCCCTTCGCACAGTACGGGATGCATCCCTAGTCTCGTCAACATGGCGAGCAGCCTGTCTACCCAAAGTCTTCCGTACGAATTCGAAATTGCTTACAACCTTCACCGAAGTCAACGATCTCGAAGACCTTCTCGAAACCCGACCTGGAATAGGTACTTACATCCGTATACTTTCCATCTCGATATTGTTGGATAATACACATCTTTAGAAAGAATTTAGAGAACGGTCCATCACTGGCAGATGGGCTACTTGAGCGCCCTCCTTGTATCAAATAGCGGAAAATAGGGATGATGCCACCGAAACACGTACTACTGTTAGCTAGTCTTGTGCCCAGTCGGGAGCCGCACCCC
>JSYW01001210.1:0-17353 GCA_000787475.1 Lentinus polychrous | reverse complement strand
TTTGACTGGGTTAGCGTTTTAGCACTATTATTCTTGTAGCCCCACACCCACCCTCCTCACCCCTCTCGATTTCGACTTTATCCATATGCATGATGCTATAGATTCGATTGTTGCATTCACTCATAGAAGTCCATGAGTATTCGAAAGGTCCGTTTCTTCCAAGTACCCATACTATGCAGTACTACTTATAGTAGTACTATAGACCGTTCATCGGACTATGACGTTCATCCGGGTCCTCCTTCGAATTCTAGCCTACACCTCCCCGAATAGACACTTCCGTTGAGTGTACCCTTCTCGCAGGTAATATAGATATAGACACATCCCCTCGATGGATTCTAAACTTCTCTCCGCGTTGCCGTAAAGAAGTATGCGCAAGGACTGTAGGCGTAACGTACACCTCCGATATTCTTTTCTTGTTCCTGTTCCTGTGTAGGAATCTCTCTCCTGCATAGGTATGTATGTAGACATCTAGGCATGCATGCATTCAGGTAGTCTTGAGTAACCTTATTCTGGGATCGGCCAGTATGATTCTCGCAGCTCCATGATCATGAGAATACATAGCTAAGTTCATCCCGCTTCCGAGCCAGTCGACGATTGAAATTGCGATTGCGACTGCAGATCATGTCGAGACTTGTTCGAGTGAGACTGAGGTGTATTCTAGTCCTGTGACCTTGATGCAGTTGAGATTGATGTACGAGTACGGCGGGCGAGTGCCAGTGTATCGGGGAAAGATAAGACGGACAGGTGGTTGGCCCATCGACATCGGCGATTCTGGCAAGTACCAAGTTTGTTCGAGCTCTGCGAGTGATGACGAGTTAACACATTTGTTTGACGGACTCCTCTTCGGAGGTTCCGTTCGGCTGAGGGATACACATCGATATGAAGCAAAGTGGGTTCGAGAGTTCCTCGCAGGTCCAGGGCTGTCGTGGACCGACAAAGACCATCCGGGTGCAAATACCTTCACGTTTCATGCATGTAGTTATCCCCGGCGTGATCATGCAGGACCCGCAGTGGGGCGGAGATCTGCTGTGATTCCGAGGTCTGCGTACATGACCGAAGGGATGAGCACCTGTAAGTATTTTGTACTTCTTACCAGTACTGAATAAAACAAGTACGAAATGGCCATAAGCATACCAAGTCTCTTGGACATGGCTGGTTGCGATGTCCAAGGAATGAATCCCCAAGACACGGTGAGCGACGCTGGGCTCATCGCGGGGACGTACCTGCTTCTGAGGTTTAGCTTGGCCAATCTCATTGAAAGGGCGAGAGACAGATTCAAACGACAAGTAGACTCACTGAAAGTTCGAAATTCTGTAGCATCCATACACGATTGCACTGGCACCAGCATATTACTTGAGCTTGTGTACCAGCTGCAGCTAATGAAACATAAACTGCAATGACGTCGTCCCAGTGAATCTTTTTTGTAGATTGCAGAAATACCTTCGGCGTTGGATGCGTGGGCGGTCCTGGGCGGTCGCGCCAGGAACAAGACCCCGCGCATTGCCGAGGGCGGGAATTTGAAATGACGCCTGGGCGGCGGCTGGGAAGGCAGGGGTTGTATGTAACTTGTTTCTGTACCTCGACGACGACGACAGTGTCGACGCAGCTTTCGCGTACGCTGAGCAATCTCTCCAGCTCCAGGCTCATCTGAGCATTCCACTCCTTCTCCACGTCGCTCTTTTATTCGGAATCTCCGAATGTGCTCTTCTCTCCGTTTCTCTAGCTTCTTTCTCCTTGTCGGTCTCAATGCTTTCGTGAACGCTGCTCGCATTTCGTTTCAGGTCCGGACTCCTTCTACTCTTCCCTCATCTCGTCACCTCTACTCTCGCGCGAATACCTCTGTTCCCGGTGTGATACCGATACACAACACCCGTAATGCCGAATACATCAGTAATATCACCCTCGGTGGGAGGGAGATCCCTGTCCTTCTCGATACCGGAAGGTGCGGCCGACAGTCGCGCTCTACTGGTCCCGTTCAACTCACTCTGTCATAGTTCCGACCTTTGGGTAACTGGCGATGTCCCTGGGACCAAGGATCTGGGCAAATCCGTCTCCGTAGATTATGCTGTTGGAACTGCTGCCGGTACGTTCATACCAGCCTGCCATTATAAGGAATCATACAGCTACCCCTGAACGCTCTTGCAAGACCTTGTCTCATTACCATGCTTGCAACATGTGTGGTTGCTCCTGATCCTCCTGCTCGCCGCCAAGGGATATACCGTGGGGAATCGTCGGCTAGCTCTCGACTGCATGCAAAACTCAATGCATCGATGACAGCTGTAGTTGCTGTCTATTCAGTCGAAACCGTTGCGTTGCGACTTGCATCGTTCTCGAGTGCTTGCTGGCTGTATTTTTACGGGCATCCTCGACCGAGCCAAATATAGACAGCACGTGGTCGCACGGAGAAACCAACTCATGACAGGATCCATGTTGCGGGCAGACATCGCAATGTATCCTCCAGTATGAAGTTGCTCTAGTTGCAAGTGACGTTAGAGGCACCTTGATGCCTAGCGAATTTGACGGATACACTGTCAATCATATGATTTGCTGCATTATGCAGAGCTTCACGTTATGCGTCGGCGGATTCTTTCTCCTTGCATATGGCATCGTCCATGACTGTTGCCGTACAGGGCTAACCTCCTATGTCAGGTGACATTAATACTGCAGACCTGCAGTTTGCCAACTTCACCGTCAAGGACCAAGCATACCGTACGTAATCCCCCATATCAGACTGGCATGTAACTCAACCTTTGGTGGGACAGTTCTTGTCAAGGACACCTCTAGCTTCTCATTGGATATCAAAGCCCAAGGCTTCGAAGGTCTCATTGGCCTAGGACCTAATACCGGGTCGACCATCCTAGACAAGATCGACAATGACTCGGCAGACAGCGTCATCCACCGTATTTTCTCTCAAGCCAATAGTGATAACAACTACCTCACCATGATGCTCGACCGTCAGGGGGACCCTGCTAACTCATTCAACGGAACAATGTCCATCAACGAGCTGATCCCTGGCTACGAGAACATCACTAACATGCCTAAACTGTCCATCGACAAAGTCCACAGACTGACTGATGCCGACCAGCATTGGCAGACGTTCACCGATGTGGATGGCGTCATTGGACCTGATGGTCAACCTATCAAAGTCGACTCTATTGTCCCTAAAGCTCCAGACGGTCAGCTCGTGGCTGTCTTCGACTCTGGGTATACTCTGCCTCAGGTCCCCCGCGCGATGAGCGACGCGATCTATGGTCGCGTACAGGGCGCGGTCTATAATGAAGATCAAGGAGTCTGGACTGTGCCTTGTGATCAGTTGATTAACTTAAGCTTCAAGTTTGGTGGGGTTGAGTACCCGGTGCATCCTCTTGATGTTTCGAGTAGTGACTTCAATATGCTTGATGCTACGGGGAACCCAGTTTGCGTTGGTGCCGTGAGTTTGATACGTGTTCTGACGTGTCCGGTTGAACTGACAGATTTCGTAGTTCCAACCTATCACGTCTGCATTCAGTTTGCTCGGTGAATACGATATCATCCTCGGCATGGCCTTCAGTAAGTTTCGCCACGACAACTTCACTTTGCCTTGCTCATGACGTCCCCTTTCTTCCTCAGTGCGTAACACCTACACCCTCATGGACTACGGCAACTGGCTCAAAGACGGCAAAAACCGCGATGACCCATACATCCAACTTCTCCCCATGACCGATAAGAACGCTGCCAAGCAAGATTTCTTCAAGGTTCGCACGGGCGGTGTGGATAACACCGGGAACGCGAATAAGGCTATCTTGCCTCCTGATCAAATGCAGCATTCTCCTCTTGATCCTGGAGAGAAGAAGAAACTGTAAGAAGAATCCCTCTCCCTCAACCCTCCGTCCCGTCAACAAAGTAAAACACATGACTGACGCCTCCTACGCTTCTCTCGATAGGTACGAAGCCAAAGTCCTCAGCCGGTGGCCATACATCTTCGTCGGCTGCCTCGCCTTTGTCCTCATCATCATCGGTCTCATCGTCTGGCGCTGCTGTATTCGTCGCAAACGTCAGAAAGCCGCCAAGGAACGTAAGGCGGCTAGCATGGGGATTAACACCAAGGGTCAACATCCGCCCACGACGTCTTATGCACATGGATTCGATGGTTCGTCGCCGAATTCGGCGACCCCAATGAAGGATTTGGGTGGAGGAGCGGGCGCGGGGTATGAGTACGATTATAGGTATGGGAATGATCCGTATTCGTATGACGCGAAGGGCTCTGTGGTGTAAGCCTTGTATGGAGGTGATATAAAGGTATCGAAGGTGTCGAAGAAAGGATGGACGGACGGACCTGAAACTTGATGTTTTTTGCTTGTTTTTTGTGTATTTTCTCCCAATTCCCCTGTCAATCTGACCTCCGCTACTTCCTTCGAATTCGGATCTCATCGTGTGTTGATAGTCAAGTAATTCGCTGTAGCAGGTCTGCAAATTCTTTTTCTTGAATCATTCGACGTACTACTTGCTCGCCGATGTGGTCATTATCCAGGTTGGCGTATCTTGCCTCTCAATCACCTCTTCGCGCGTAGCTCGGTTAGAAGATGGTAGTTTCAAGGTATGTTTCAGTACGCTCACGGTTTGTCCTTGGCTGATCTTTAGTATGATGATGTAGGCTTAGGTATCGTCCTCCATGAACGAACGTATTCTGTGCATGTCGGATCGAATATTGATTGACGGTCGATATTCGACCACAATTCCTTCCCTCCGCGATGCCCTGGACAATAGCAACTTCACTTCGTCAGGCCCTGCGGCGCCAGCACACCTATGGTGGTTCACCCCACAGACATTCGCAGAGAAGGCGATCGCGCTCTTCAGTGTCTCAAAGGTGCACTTATCCTTGTTTACTAATATGTTCTGACGAGTCCGGATCCAGGCTGCTAACTGTCCTCCCTAAGCCGGTGCTAACTATACTTGCCGACATGGATGAAATCTCTCAGGAACGTGTGCAGGCATCCCATGGAGCAAGAGACGAGGAACGTCTGCTGTGGCATCGCTCAAACCCATATCGGTTGAATCAGAATACAAAACTCTACGACGACGTAGTGCTCAAGGCATTCCAAAATATCATACCGACGGATCTACAGCCCTATACTCGACATTGGAAGCCACCAACGAGATTCTTCTCCATTGTGTGTGCAGCAGACTGATTACGGCCTTCGCATGCAGGGGAAAGAAGCAGAAGGTACGATACACCTGATACCTGTCGGATGCTATAACTTCTTCCAGTATTGATAAAAGCAACGGCCCCTTTGCCTCATGTTCACGTTGTTACTGAGCATCGATATATCTGTCGCCCGCACATCCAAGACGATCATGCAGCTAGCTGCTAAAACGGGATCACCTGGACTTTGTCGGTCTTACATCGACATAACCGAACATTGACCTGGCAAGTCCATCACCTTATCGACCCAAAGAAGCCCAGTCGTGGGTGACATTGGATCGAGAACTTGGAGGCGCTCTCTGCGAGACATAGGATATAAGGGTGTCATGTCCCGCAGGAGCTTGTAAATCTTAAGTCAGCATATACTGAAACCCCCGCTACAGTATAACACATACGATGGCAAACATTCCAAAGTCTCATAGAGCTGTCGGGCTCACCTCACCAACTTCGGGACTTGTCCCTCTCACTCTCCCCACACCGACCCCTGGCAGACGTCAGGTCCTCGTACGGGTTCTATGGGGCGTACTTTCCCCTGTAGACCTATGGCACGTGGACTTTCAGACGCTTGTGCACGAATATCCGTACGTCTTGGGTCAGAGCTTGACCGGCGAGATAGTTAGCGTCGGTGAAGGCGTGACAGACTTCGCTGTGGGCGACAAAGTGGTCTCTTACACAACATTCAAGACGAGTACCGTGGGTCGAGCTTTCCAGGAGTATGCCCTTCTCGACAAGCATCTTGTTGGCAAGGTAAGCATTTGGTTTAAAACAATAGGTGACGACAGGCAGCATACTGATATTCGTCAAATCAGATTCCACCAAATGTCACGATCGAAGAGGCGGCGACGATCCCAAGTTCGTGAGTGCGGTATGATATAGCTTATCCGTCGAGCAGCCCTTATTGCATGGTGATCTAGTGTGGTCTCCGTTTTCAACGCCTACTTCAGCAACTTTGAGCTTCCCCAACCTAAGCAATATCCTGTCCAGACGCCCCCGCCAGATAGCAATGCATCCTTCCTCATCTGGGGAGCGGGTGGCGGCGTTGGTATCTTCGCCGTGCAGATTCTGCGAATCTTGGGGTACAAGAACATCATTGCAGTCGCGTCCTCACGACACCACGAGTACCTGCGCTCCCTGGGAGCAAGGGTCACCATCGACTACAAGTCCCCCAACGTTGTAGAGCAGATTCTCAGTGCCGCCGGGGGCCCGGTCAAATACGCCTATGATACGATCAGTGACGAGCAGGGGTCGTTGAAGCATATTACGAAGGTCGTTGGGCCAGGGAGCAAGGTCGCGTACCATGCTCCTGTGCGGGTAGGCCCTTCGGGAGCCGTGAAAGCATTGAAAATGGAGCATTCGCTTACCTTCCCGGGAGGCGTCGAGAAACTTGTGCTGTCCATGTTCTACGAACAGGTGTGTCACTGTCTTACCCGACATCGCACAACAGCCGAGCTAATTCGTTATGGCAGGTTCCTGGCGCATTGGATTGGCAGCCTAAGGTCATCCCGGCACTTGTGAAGTCTTGTTTGCTCAAGCCGATCCGCTACCGCAAGGTTCCTGGCGCAAACTTGTTGGAGCGTGCTAAATCTGCGATAGGAATTATCAGACAGGGTAGTGTCAGTGGTGAGAGGCTCTTGATCAGTGCGACGTGAGGTACGCTATGTGATATTGGGACGATGGAAGAAAGTTGTAATTGTACGAAAGCATGTCGAGCTTGACGAGGATACTTCTCGCTGGTTAATAAATGACTTTTGCAGATATCTCTTCCGGTAACAGAGAGCGTCACGACGTACGCGCGTAAGTCTGTGGGAACTCTGGCAAGATCGGAGTTGCGTGTATCTTGACCAGAAGGGTCCGATGTTGCATCCCTATGGGCTGTATGTGCTTTAAGCTATATTACTCGGCCCATCAGCTTGCCTCTGAGAACGGCCGCCGTCGTTGTAAGAGTGTGTGAGTGCCCGGATCATCAAAGTGGGTTCCATACTTTCTAGTCTAGTTTCTTGATATTATCATTGATTGGTTGATCAACGATACCTGGGTGTTCAGGAGAGTTCAGGCCTTCAGGCTTCAGTGAAGGCTTGATCGGATGTGAATCGGACATCGTGAGATTCCTATGAGTTCCATATCGAAGTAAATTAACATTGGTTATAGTGCCGTGGACTTACTAAGACAAGTCATGGCTGGTCGCGTACTCATCCGCTCCTCCCGGGGACAGGGAACAGACCACGTATGAGATGGGGAGGCGACACTCCGAAGGCCTGTTGCATAATCAAGTGTTTCGTTGTAACATATAAGTGCACGAATGCAAACATGGCCGTATACATTGTCAACCCCACATATAGTTACAGCGATGTCCACCCCGCAAACACACCAAGCAATTGTGCTTACCTCGCCAACGTCGGACTTGGCCTCCATCAGTGTACGCACACCCACCCCCGGCCAAGGGGAGATTCTCGTACACGTCCGATGGGCAATAGTGAATCCGGCAGTCTTATGGCAAGTGGACTTCAAACTACTCGTTCAGCAGTTTCCCTTTGTCCTCGGTCAATGCCTTTCTGGCGAAGTCGCAAGCGTCGGTCCAGGCGTGTCTGATCTTGCGGTGGGCGATAGAGTGTTTTCGTTTACCACTATGAAAGCGGGCGACGCCGCACGAGCCTACCAGGAGTACGCATTGCTAAGACGGGACCAGGTTGGGAAGGTGAGTATTTGCCTAGAAGACCGATTTGCGGGTGTTGACCTTTCAATCAGATACCCCAAAATATCACCCTTCAGGAGGGCGCGACGTTTCCGGATGCGTCTGTATCAGTCATTTCATCAACCTGTTACACTGGCAGGGACTGAAAGTATCAACAGGGTTGTCTCTGTCTTTAACACTTTCTTTGGAGACCTCAAACTCCCCCAGCCAGAGGAATATCCCGTCAAAACACCTCCACCCGATGCAGAAAATCCTTTCCTAGTGTGGGGGGCAGGTGGAAGTGTGGGTCAATATGCTATTCAGACGTTGTCCCTGTTGGGGTACAAGAACGTCATCGCGATTGCGTCCTCACGACATCACGAACACTTACGTTCCCTTGGGGCGACCGTGACCATTGACTACAAGTCCCCGGACGTCGTGGAACAGGTCCTCAGTGCAAGTGGAGGTCCTGTCAAATATGCATTCGACACAATCGCCGATGAAGAGGGATCACTTAGACCCATCGCGAAGCTGGTTGGACCCGGTAGCAAGCTTGCCTATGTGGTACCCGTACGCATTGGCTCGTCTGGATACGTTCAATCAATCAGGTTCGAGCCGTCCTTCAGCTTCCCAGACGGGGTAGAAGCTGTGGTTGTGAAGACTGTATTGTACGACCAGGTGAGTTCCTTGCCACTGAGGAGCCGCAAGGACTTAGGTGCTAAGCGTTACACCACGATAGGTCCCTCGTGCAAATGAGTGGCAACCAAAAATCATCCCGGAGCTCATCAGCTCTGGTTTATTGAAGCCAGTCCGCCATCGAGAAGTCCCTGGGGCAAACTTGGTGGAGCGGGTAAAAGCTGCGTTAGATCTCTTGAGAAGAGGCAATGTGAGCGGAGAGAGGCTCTTGGTCAGTACTGCTGTTTAATAATCCAGAATCGTCAACTTTGGTGTAATGTGAAGTAGTTTGAGTGAAGTGGGATTAAGTCGAAAATGAGAATCTGTAGTATTCTGTACTTGCAAGTTTGATCCGCGCTGTGTGATCGATCGGCGACTCCGGGATGCGATATGAGGTGAACGCGAGCCGTTCAAATTGAGGCTCCATACATACTTGGGCTCGCGATATTGGAATTTAGCGACCAAGTTCACTCCGAGTCTACATAAGTAGCTTGCAATCGACTTGTCGCAGGACGTTTGTTGCCTTGTGTTGCGCTAGCCTGCAGCTAGAGCAAGAATTCTCACCTCAACTCAGGAAGTCAAATACCGTCTAATCATTTCATGTTCGAATAAAAGCATGATTTTATTACCTAAGTGGCCGTCTTACTATGCACTCTCCGACATCACCGCGTCGGATACTAGTACTTTGAGCTGGAATCCTCGTGATATTAAGCCCTCTCAGAGTATAACTACATTTTCTAATCCTTCATCCCCATCTCAGTAGTGGAAGGTCTTACTCTTCTGGCCGCCGGCACCGGGATTAGCCTTGGACATAGGATCCCTAACCGCAGAATCAGAATGTCATGTCAAGACGAGAAACACAACAATTAGTACGCACCACTTGTCCTTGTACTTCTGATCCGCTGGGGTGTAAAGCTCGCCGTCCTTGGGATCTGCGGCAGAGACGTGACCGCCTTGGACCAAGCTGCCTTTCCTGTTATAGGCGGCGAAACTGGCATGAGACTGTCCGCCCATTGACTTGGACTGGTGGTGGCCATCGCTGTGATACATTGAGTCAGGAACCAGAAAATTGTCGGCGGACGAGCGATGATACGTACTGAATGACCACGTCCGAGGTCTTGTGCGACTTCAGGGTAGAAGAGCGGGCAGGCTGCTGGATAAAAGTTCCGACGTCATCGAGGAGCCCCTCCTGCTTGGGTTTACCCTTCTTCGAGCCCATGACATTCCCCGCAAATTGCACGTGAACGTCGTGCGGCGGACTGGGGCTCTTGCTGCTGTGTCTGCTACCGCCGCGCCTGTACAATTGACGGATGGTTTCATCCAAGGCACCGCTCTCGCCAGCGTCCTCTCGGGCTTGGATAGCAGGAGAGTATAACTGAGAGACCAACTCGCGTGTCACCAGGTGGGTGAGCAGGTCATCGCGAGCCACTAAATCGGAGTACTGGTCGTCGCGAGCCTCAATTGGCTCAGCAAATCCACGTTTGGTGAAGAAGCCGAAGGGCGCGGCGAATGCAGCGGGAGCAGCCATGGACGCCAAGGCGGCAGCAACGACGACAGAGAAGCGCATAGTGATGATTAGATGAGGTTGGAAGACGTGGATAAAAGAGAATGTAGAGTCGTAAACAAAGTCGTGAAGTAGCGAGCGAATGCGATATGAAAGTTAGGCTATATTGATACGTCCTTGTGAGTAAAGCGATCATGGAGGTCAACAAGAGGTGAGAATACTCACCGACCGGCACCACGTTCAAGTTGAGGAATCACGAACGTTGGTGAGAGGGTAAGAGACCAGCTGAGGAGCATAGGCAGCTGGTGGACCTTCTTTTATACGTCAACCAGACTCTGGTAAACCCACCTGGTGGAATACAGTAACCTGAACTCGACATGCACCGATCAATGCGAAATTGCACATTGTGCTTCGTTCGTAGGTGTAGTGATGTGTGTATATCAGGCTCTCACCACCTACATAGCAATGGAGCATCACTGCCCATATCACTTTAGAATCCAGACGAAGTGTCGCCATATGATTTTAGGTCTGCTGACGGACATATCCTGCATGCGAAACCGCCACGGTGAACCGAAGTAGGGGCCGCGAGCAACATGGATTCTCAAGTTGAGGCGACCGCCGACAGTGATCAATGTCTAGCATGCCACATTGTCAGTGAAAGGCATTTACGTGCTGTAACCGACGTCGACAGTCTGCAATATCGTGCCGCAAGCTCTGGAAGACTGAAAGGCATCAATGTGTCAGTTTGAAGAATCCTGAGCCTAAGGCGTAAACGTACCTTCTCATCGCCTCTCTCATAGATCAAATGGGTCATATCGGTTACATTCTTACATAACAAGGCTTCGTATGAGTTCGTATAGGTTCGTATGGCGCCAGTATGGTACTTGGACGATATAGTGATTATACTGATCTTCCTGGCGTGATTTCCTTGGGGTTGATATATTGCAGTGATTCGCAGAAGGCTCCTCAGCCGCCAAGTCGCAGGACTACCCTGGGGCAGCCCGGCCTGCGGAACTATTGTTCATTCAGGCCTGTCCAACCTGAGGAATAGCACTACGGTCAAAATGAGAGACAAGCTGCGATATGAGAAAGTGTTCAATCTTACGAGCTCGACCTTGATTGAGAATTGTCCTTCACGCTGGAGTGGCAGAGTTTGAGATCGAGAGTCAGAACTTCAAATATTGATCGTGCTTATAACCACCGTTGGAGCTCGGAGGTTGCCCACTGCCTGCCAGTGGCAACGCGGAAAAGGAAGTACTTAAGTAGCCTACCAATATGCGTACCGCGACGCGACCACGTGCGCTGCCAGTCGTTGAACACTCTCGTGTTATGTACAATATTAACTCTCCCTCTGTCTTGTAACGTCGACGCGCCATGATTCCTGTGGTACTGGACCGTTCCCCCGGGCGGCAAAGACTATGGTGTAGAGCACAATACTCACAAACAACACTAGGATACTATTCGCACAGTCACCATTGACGCAAACAATATCAATATAATACCCATAACATGCGAAACCACAGACAGCAAGTGAGCAAAGCAAAACATCGGAGCAGGAAAGCAACAACTCATATCGATTGAATGATCAATCGGTTTTGACCATCAGTAGATATCTAACGCGAATTTGAGACGGGTCATATACAATGTACTTTAACCCAGGGGCATCTGCTTCAGCAACAACGACAACATGAAGCTGCGACTCCACAACATACCTCGTTGTATTGAAGGTAAAGTCTTGGGTCTTGAACGTCTTTACCTGGTCCTTTTGGCATGTGGCATCCCTTGAGAGCATCATTCTCCAAGGTCTCGCCAGCATCTTGCCATGCTGCAGGTTGGGTCCGACCAAGACCTTTGGTAGATCTGTATAGCAGAGAAACGGTTGATTCGGGCCATGTGTTCTACAGAAGGGAGGTAAGGGTAGAACGTACCGAGCACCGGCGGCTTTGCAGTCACTGTCGGCGTTATAATTCGCACCCGTCTGTTCATAGAAGGGTCTCGCGACAACCTCACAGAGGAGGAGAAGACCCGTATTGTCACTCATGCTACAGACAATTCATCATGATGAGCTTGCTAACAGTGCAATTGAAGACTATACATACTAGGCATGACAGTAACCAGCGGATTTGGACATCATATCGGCGAAGTAGACACCTTTGCCAAACATGTATCCCGTCACGGGAGCTATGCGATAACCAGTTAACCTCATAGCGACAGCAGGGAGTAATCGAAAGTCAATCCTTACCTTCCGGAGGCGCAATACGGAGACCTTGCTTGAGAATACCAGCGAAATTAGTCGCTCGCGAGCCATGCCACAAGAGCAGACGATCGCCGTCAGGTAAATTCTGGAAACCAGCGGCGTTCCACCGTTCGGTCTCCTCTTGTCTGATATCCATCACCCGGCCATCAGCTCATGCGTCCACAGCACAACACAAGTCAAACAGACTCGTGGCAGAAACGTACCTTTCAACTCGATAAGCAAAGTGGACGTTGACCCTCATGTGACTATGCGTATGGCCGTGAGTATCCCTAGCATATTGCTCCAATCCTTTGAACTCCTTGCTGGATCTATCAATTGGGTCCATCTTCGACAAATGCAGTGAACGGAAGTGGGCGTCCATTGGGTTGACAGGTGCCCCGTTTTCATCTGTAAGGATAGAAGAAGCGATGAGTTTGGACGCGACTTCCATGTCGCCCAGTGCGTCAACTAGGTCGAGTTCCTAAATGATAGAGGTCAGTGGTTTCATAGTTCGTGCATCGACGGAGGAAGGAGGTACGGTACCTTCTTCAGTGTTGTGACATCGTCGATGATAGTGGGACGGTTGCGTCCAAAGACATGGGGAATGATCCTACGTACAAAGGGTTCAATTAGTCGGGAGTCGGAGCTGCGTGCCCTGACTGAACGTACGAGTAGTATCTCCCCGTGAGTTCTTCTACTGCTTTGCGATAACCACCCATTTGCTTCGCAGTGTCGCCATCTGGGTTATTGATGACTTCGGAGAGTGTCTGGTGAACGAAGAGGTTCAATCATAACCAACATTGAGCGGGACAGTGTATATACTTTGAGGGCGGCGAAACCGTTGAGAATTGTGGATTTGGCAAGTTTGCCTATCAATACACACTCGGTTGATGCGATAGAAACAGGAAGGAGCGAAGCCAAACCGCACCAAGTGGGAGTTTATTAGCATCGTAGTTCATAGAAGACAAGGTTGCGTCGATAAGCCTGCAGAGGATGAGTCCAAACTCAACATATAGCGAGCTAAGGGATAAACTTACTTCGTCGAGAAGATGAGGTTGCATAGAGCCTACGCAACAAGAGAAGTCAGAGAAGTGTTTCAATGTTGACGAATCACTCACTTGTATCTCTTTGGGTAGTTGGGAGTCGGGAATCTTCTCAGGCTCCTTGGAAGTACCTCCCTTCTTGGACTTGGGCTTCTCCTTTTCTTCTTCCTCCTCTGCGTAATCACGCTCTATAATGTCCATCAGAAGCTTGTACCGGAGAAGAGAGAGATGCAACGTATCATACCAAGAAACATGTATTTCCCTGAATACCGCAAACTTAGCAATGATCTCAACGATATCTCTCAAACCCACCTTTCTTGGGTACCATAGTCTTCCGATCTTCCCAGTTCGCGCTAGTCTTTGCCTTGAACTGTTTCTTGAACTCGTTCACAGCAACCGCGGGTGGGAAAGGCCCCTGTGGAGGCGTAAGTGACGAAGAATGTGTACACAGAGATAACTCTCACCTTCTTCTGCTGTTGGCCGTTTTCGCCAACACGGCCCCAGCGCGTGAAGAGGGTGCAACTCGAGTCGTTTCCAATGGGATGAAGGAGCTGGATCACGTAGAACCTGGAAGCAGGATCATCGGCACGAGGTTTGCAGACAGTCATGGAGAAGCATACTTGTTGGCATTTTTGCCTACGTCTGTTTGGTTCAGCATGGCGTCCCAAACAGCTTCGTTGTTGGCGTAGACCTGATGCGTATCTGAGCAGCGAAGTTAGCCGACATCCACGACCAGTGTTATCGAGCAAACATTACTCACCAACCATACCCGAGCAAGGGTCGATGGGAGCTGCGCCTCGTTTGATCACGGTCACCTGAGTTACAATGAGAATAACCAATCCCTGCGACGCCAAAACGACTCACGATTTTCTGTGAGGGTTTTTCGTCCATTTCCTCATCTTCGTCTTCCTCCTGATCCTTGGCTTCAACATCTTTCTTGGTATCGGCAGTCTTGGACTTTTTGCTCTTGGGTTTCTTGACCCCGGGCTTCTCGTCCTCTTCCTCTACCTCCTCTTCATCCTCATCACGAGCTCGTTTCTTACCCTTCGTCCCCTTCAAAGAAGGGGCCTTGGCCTTGGAAGCAGGCTTGGTGGACGTAGCCGCGGCAACGGCAGCTGCCTTTGCACTTGGTGCACGAGTCCTCGCGCTAGATCTTGTCGTTGGTGCGGCAGCAGGGGCGGCGCCGTCCGCGTCGGTGGTCGCAGCTGCTGTTGCTTTCTTTCTTGGGGGCATATTGGAGTCAGGGGTTGGAGAGATCGAAGTTGCAGCGAGAGGTTGAGGGAAATGCGCTGTCTCACCCATGTTCTCACAACGCGACCTTATATCGGTGGGGTGATCGAATCCACGTGAGCGCGTCAGGGGCGGGAGATATCCTTTTTTTGGTATGTGCGCCCTTCAGATCCCGCCGTCAGACTATCATGTGGTGTCACCGAGTCATGTCTTGTCAGGACGGGCGGTCTCATGTTGCCCGACGCCCGACGCCCGACGCCGACACCCGAAGGTCGATCTATGACTATGTGATTCGTATGGCACCAGTATGGCACTTGGTCGATATGGCAGTTACTTATCTGGAGAAGGCTCCTCCGCCGCCAAGTCGCTGGGCTGCCCTGGTAAGAGGCACGTGAGCTCGCGCACGACGCGACGCGTTCGCGACCATTTACTTTACAAGGGAAGGTGAGAGGAGCATTGTTTCCTGACACCTGACATAACTACGCCACCATAAGAAGGCAACGCAAACCTTGAGGGTAGCCCATGTAACCCACGATGTACTCTGTCTTAGGAGGCGGTCCGATCCAGAGGATTTCAATTCTGACCATCTCAGAAGTTATGGAGATTCTCGGAACGTAAAGCTCAGAGCTAACAAGCCAGCCTTGCCAGCCTCACCCGACGAGAAGGCATAAAACGCGAACGATCCATCGCTTTCCTCAAGAACCTGTTTCTTCTGTTTCCCCCACGATCCTACGTGAACACCATGTCCCACACCATGACTTACACCCCTTGCCCTATCCCCACTCCATCCCTCCTCCACCCCACCTACTCTCTCGCACCTCAGCCAGTCCGGGTAACCGTGACGAAGCCGACTATCACGATTCCTCTTCCACAAATGGCTGTCCCAGTACATATACGAATGGCCGATCTGCCAACCGCCTCGCCCGATCAAAGCTTCTCCTCGGAGGATATTTGGGCCTGTTCAGGAGCATGCATATGCTCCCCGACATCATGTACCGAAAGGTACTCGCTACTGCGAGGAAGTCAATGCCTTCGTGCCCGATAATCCGGGGGCTTGAGAAAGTGCTCTCTGAGAAGGCGAAGCGGTCGCTGTTCCGGGATCGCACCCGCAGCTCAAAGAAGGTTGGAAAACTGACAGGCAGGCACGGACACCGGACCTGGTGATGGCTATGGGACTCACGCACGCCAAGATGACGCTGATCTCGTTGGAGGAGGCTCGCGCATGTGAAGAGATTGTGTATCGGTCGGTCGCTGTATGAGAGGGAATTAATCGATTAGCAGTAGTGTGGTGAGTCTGGGTGCGACCCTGCTTTGCTAACCTTTACAGGTCCAAACTGAGATTGGTGACGTCCCTTGTGGTGAGTCTGTGTATACTGTCAGCCTTTCGTTCGGCTACTTACCTCATCTCCTTTCCAGTTTGGGGCCGTTTCTTTGAGGTATGACTGAGTGTTAGCTAAATATACTGATGATGTACTAGAAGAGGATGACAATATATACCATTTCAACTCACCGTCATCGTATCTTGCATGGTCCCATGCAAGGAAGGGGAATTTTCCATAGCGAACGTAAGTACTGGGGCCGCTGAGATAGGCCTCAGGTCTGAGGCTTGAGGCGAATCCTCATCATATGAAACTGTGTCACCGTTAGAACGCACATCACTGTGTCTTCAATATTAGCGTTAGCGTTAGTAGTAGGTACAATGTCCTCGATCCGCGATGTTCAGAACGGCTGATCCATGAACACTGTTCAGTAATCAATATGCAAATCCCTCTCTCCGTACAGCGCTCCTCTCCACTCCAGCATCTCCCAACCCACCCAGAACAACCTTCTCGAATTCGGGAGGACCGCAAAGGTATACACTGCGAGACTGGACATCCGGCAAGTTCGCGAGAAACGATGGATCCAAACGGCCACGATGGACTTTATACGTTATTGAATCCCGGAGGGAGTCAGGAGGCGACAGTGCCGGGATGGAGTTGTGGGAGAAGACGTCTATGCGCAGGCGAAGCGTAGTGGAAGCAACTTCGGCAAGGGCGGAAGAGAGCAGGGGGATGAGGACGTCAGGCTCTCGAGTTGACAGAATGAGATGGATATCACGAGGTGGAGCCTTCTCCGACGCAAGGGACTTGATCATGCTCAAGAAAGGCGTGATTCCAATCCCTCCAGCTACCCAAAGCAAAGGCTGACTGTGCCTCTCCGCGTCCCCTGCACCCGGCGTGTCCAACACAAAGTCGCCTGCAATACCTTGCAACTTGACCTTCAACTCCAACGGTCTAGCGTCAGCCAGCAATTCCGGTCGAACCTGGGCGAGTTTCCGTGCAATGACGAAAAGAGCACCCGTAACAGCACCTCCGGGCTTTTCTCGCATCGTCAACGAGAATCTGGTGGTGCCTTCGGGGGAAGAGTGGGCACTGGAAACAGTCCACGTTCGAATCCTATCGTCGTTGATGGACTCAGGCTTCCACGGTGCCATGTGAAAGTACTGCTGGACACCGAGGAGATCTTTGAAGTTTAGTATCGCCGTTTGTCCGGGTTTGATGACGACAGGACGGGTGGTCTCCCATGTGAAGGTTGCGATTGTGTCGCTGTGCATGTCTATCGAAACGAGGGTTATCGGTAGACCGTCATCGAACTGTCGGGTTGGATCGGACTTCATCTCTTCCGCAAGCAATCTCACAGGAGGACTGTAAGGACTACGTTCGACTTCGCTGCCGGGGCGTTGTCGAACAGGGAGAGCGTTTCGGACGAAGGTGTACCCGGTTACATAGATGGTGGTGAGGACGTTCTGACGGGGCATCAAGGATTTCGCATC
>JSYW01001206.1:0-30260 GCA_000787475.1 Lentinus polychrous | reverse complement strand
GAATTATGGATTTAGCTGGAAGATCGTCGTTTGCTCGAAACGATGACAGCCCTGCAGTCCTTCAAGTTGCTCGTGGTCGGCGCAGCCAACATTGCATAGGTTGCTGCGGCATCTGAGGAGAGGATTGTCATTTGTTCACATAGGTTGGCGTATCTTCTCATCAGTATACCTGCATACATATAAGAACGATGCTACGCCCTTGTTACCCTCGCCAACAGCAGACTTGGCCCCTTCTCTAGCCTCGATCATTGGCAGCACGCATCCACATCCTCACGTTCCTCCCCAACGTCACCATCTCCAGCAGCCTCGCCATCTACCGTGTCTACGCCCACCCATCCGATTCAATATGACAGACACCCCCGCCTCCACCGCCGTTGACCTGACGAGCGAGTTCCAGTTCGACGATGCGGACGTTATCATCCGCGCCGAGGACGAGGATTTCCGCGTGCACAAATTCATCCTATCCTCAGCTTCCCCTGTCTTCAAAGATATGTTCTCCTTGCCGCAGTCCAAGAGCATGGACAACGCAGGCATACCCATCATCCCCATCTCCGAAACGGCACAGACGACGCACGAGATGTTGTGCCTTGTATACCCCCACGTCGATGAACCCGCCCTCGGCTCGCTCGAGACCATCCGTGCATTGATTATTGCCTTGAGCAAGTACGATATGACACGGCTGCTCAAGCGCGTCACCTCCGTACTGGAGGAAACGTTCGCGAAGAGCGACCCGGTCAGGGTCTTCATCCTGGCGAGGAGTGTGGGCTTGCAGGACACCGCTCTTGTCGCTGCTCGCCATACACTACGTTCTCCTTGGACCGTACTCGCTAACATGGACATACCCGAGTTCAAAACCACCAGTTTTCGAGAGATGCAAGTGTTGATAAGATATCACCAACGTTGTGGTCAGGCTGCTGCCAAGGTTGTTGGCATGGCGGAGAAATGGATGAATTGGGACGCTGTCTGGCTGAACGATAGGGGTGCCCACGGTTCTGCCTGTAAGGTGGGCCACTCGAAATTCTATTCGACTCCAGGACCTGGCAGGTACTATTCCCCGAGACAATGGTGGGAGGACTATATGACAGCCGTAAAATCTGGACTATTGTCCTGCCCAGGCCCCTCGCAGGTGACACTTCCCGAGTACGTGAAACTCTGCGATTTAGCATACCGGTGCCCATTCTGTGGCCCTCGAGTTATGCAAGACTTTATACCTTTCAAGGAGAGTTTCCAGAAGCAGATACAACTGGCTACCTCGAAGGCATGTTCCCACACGAGTGCATCGACTGATATCTCACGTCTCATGAATTACATGCAGGTACCACTCATTGTCACGGATAACGACGACGACTCGGTGCCATCATGCCGGAATGTTGTTGCAAAAGAGCTAGGCGCATAATGGATTTTTGGTAAGGACGTCATAATTGCTTGTAACCGCTTGCAAGGGTCTATTTGCTTACCCAAAGATTTGCCTTCTAAGGAATTTTTCTTTTTTGCGACCAGTACCAATGTGGTGAGCGCGGGTGGGTGCTTCACAAATGAACAACATTCTAGCATGTAACGAGACTTAGGAGGATTTTTACCACATGAACACCACCGTTATGTTGTTATGTCGTAGACTGTGCATGAATGTAGCAGTACTATCGATTCTGTCGTATCACATTGAGAGCAATCGAGAGTACTAAAGGTGGTCACCATTATTGAATGCAATCCTTCCCATTTCAACCACATTATGACGACGTGCTGTAAGTAGTACAGATACCCAATTGACAGAGCTTGTCCACCTTGACCGAAGTAGGCGTGGCGTGGAAAGCGGTAGACCATTGAAAGTCCGATAACAGTCATCGCTGTATCCCTGCGGTTCCTCTCGCCATCGACAACAGCATGCAAACCCTCTAACGTGTTCTTATCATTCTGCTCGCCTTCATCAACAACATCCCCTCCTCGGGATTGTGCCACTCCGTCCGCAAGTGCACGCCGAACGGCCCTGAGCACGTCAAGCAGCTCCTCCACTCAGCGCACTAGAAAGTCGACCAAGAGTAATAAATAAAATCACCATTACATGCGACCCCTCCATTACAAAGTATATCACAAGCTACTGTATAGTCCAGGTACCCACAGCTGGAAGTTGAGCAGTGAAAGTCTTCACCCAACCATGTCCAAAGTGGCCTCGAGTAATAAATAAGTCATCGATCACTGAATATGCTCTCCTACAGAGACGCGTCGCTCTCGTCGAAGTCTCGCGCCTCATGAGCGTAGTCCGAAGCAACAAAGTCATCGGCGACATCCCGTGCTTCGAAGTAGTCACCTTCATCTTCGACGTCGCGCGTCTGGAGAGAGTATTGGGAAGCCGTGTCGTAGCCGGAAGGTGCACTGTATCCGGAAGCTGCGCCGTAGCCTGGACCAGCGCCGTTACTGGACGGAGCAGCATTGCTTGGAGGAGGGGCGTAACCGGAAGCTGCGCCGTAGGTGGAAGCATCGCCGTAACTGGAAGCTGCGCCGTAAGTGGAGGGGGGAGCGGCATTGCTTGAAGGAGGAGCGGCGTTGCTTGGAGGAGGAGGAGCGTAGCCGGAAGGAGGAGGGGCGTAGCTGGAAGCCATGCCGTAGCCGGAAGGTGCAGTGTATCCGGAAGCTGCGCCGTAGCTAGGACCTGCTCCGTAGCTAGGATTTGTGCCGTAGCCTTGACCAGCGCCGTTACTGGAAGGAGCAGCATTGCTTGGAGGAGCGGCGTAACCGGAAGCAGCGCCGTAGCTGGAAGCATCGCCGTAAGTGGAAGCAGCGCCGTAAGTGGAGGGAGCACCGTAAGTGGAGGGGGGAGCGGCATTGCTTGAAGGAGGAGCGGCGTTGCTTGAAGGAGGAGGAGCGTAGCCGGAAGGAGGGGCGTAACTGCCACTGCTAGCGTCCCGTGCTTCAAGGGTATGACCCGGAGCGTCGTCATACACTTCGCGAGCTTCAAGGGGATGATAGTCCTCAGCGACGTAGTAGTCTTCGCGAGCTTCAAGGGGTTGGTAGTAATCCTGAGGTACGCCTTCGTCGTAGACGTCGCGTGCTTCGAGATCATACTGATATGTAGGTTCGCCGTCCATGTCTCGTGCTTCGAGATCATAGTCCGGAGCGACGCCGTACTCATCGCGAGCTTCGAGGGGGTGATAGTCCTGAGGGATGTCAAACTCTTCGCGAGCTTCGAGAGGATGATAGTCCTCAGGGACGTAGTAGTCTGCTCGAGCTTCAAGGGGATGGTAGTAATCCTGAGGTACGCCCTCGTCGTAGACGTCTCGTGCTTCGAGATCATACTGATATGCAGGTTCGCCATCCACGTCTCGTGCTTCGAGGTCGTAGTCTGGAGCGACGCCGTACTCTTCGCGAGCTTCGAGGGATTGGTAGTTGTCGCGAGGGACGACATCGTCGTATACGTCTCGTGTTTCGAGATCGTATTGAGGGGCCTCAGGCTCATCGTATACGTCCCGGGGTTTCAGCTCATCGTAGTATCGTTCCTCGAGCTCGGCGGAGGGGACGCCAGTATCATCCTCAACGGACTGGGCCAATGCGGTGGAATACACCACGGAGGCGAGAGCGAAGGCGAGGAGGGCGGAGAAACGCATGGTGATCGTGACACTGGTTGGGAGGGGTCGAGAATATGGGGAAAGGTGTAGTTGTCACGTGAAAGAAAGTCGTAAACAGAGAGCAAGCAGAGGAGACAAATCAAGGTTAGGCTGCATTGGTGCATTGATCTGTAAGTCACTTCGCACTCATTGAAAAGCGAGAAGGATGGTGCTTACCGACCAGCACTTTGATCAAGATTTCTAATGAGGGTGAGAGAAGACCTGAGAAGACCTACTAATGGAGACCCGTGTTGCAAGCAGGTGGCCTTTTATAGAGCTGGTCCTACGACGGCTGGGAATTGCGGACCACCTTACAGCAAGCAACGGAGCCAAATGTTTTGATGGATCAGGGAGGATCAGCGACAATTCTTAAACAAAATGATTTCGGGAGATGGAGTCTATAGGTCTGTTCTGGTCTGTCCCGTCTGCCGTTGGAAGACAAGAGAAGAGCGAAGGATACCACAGGAGCATTGCTAATGTTATTGCCAGTGCTTCTCAAGGTAACCTGCGAGTAAACTTCAGTGCAACGCGACAGAACGAGAGCATGATACATACCTACTTCTGGACGATGATCGATGATCGATGACGTTGAACAAATTATAAGTGTGTCGAATCTGGCCGCCGGCCGGTTTGTAGGCCAAGGAACCCGTGTGAGCCCGTGGGCCGTGTGTCACTTACTTTACCTGGCGACGGGATGTGGTGACACCTTGATATCTAGTCGAGTTTCTTCGGGTTTCACCCTCGATGACGAGAACCGAACGAGAAGAAATTGTGAGTACTTACATGCATGCAAACTTGCTTCATGAGCTGTCATTGAACGTATTGAACGCGTGAACACCGTCAAGTCGTGTGTAGATGTGCACTGGCGCTTACTAGTAGTGCCAAGTTGGACGCTTCTGTACAACAGCTCCACAGATGCAGCCCGGATTCCCTAGAGCCCGGATTCCCTAGACTCGCGTAGACAGTCCGAATCCGGCTAACTAAGCGCAATGATTGATGATCGCGACGGATGTGAAGAAAGCTCGGAAATAATTAATAAGTACTAAAGTAAGGCGGCGGCATAGCTCAAATATCAACACACATACTCAACGTACTCAACTCCCAAGTACTCTGAGGGTTTCCCGGCGAGTTTGTCCCCCACTCTGGCAGGGCCCGACCTCGCCCAGGTTTCAAATAGCCACCCAAAATCTTGGTGAGTACTGTAGCCCCTTGTAGCCCACTGAAAAGTTAGTCGAGACCGATCTCTGCGGTAGTAAGACTCGAGCTTACATCTACTCATATTCCCACTGGGTCATGACGCATGATGAGCTTTGCATTCTGACACTGATATTCTGCACAATAGAGCTGCCTCATGCGTACCGTTCACTGTCACTGAGCTCGACCAATCACCCATCATCTATCAAGGTGTATCTCCGTAGCTGCACTCTTGTAATAACTATACTGGAATTAAACGACCGCCTAAGTAGTAACAGTCCAAGAATACAGTACACTGACCAAGCATAAACTCAGGCTCAAGAGTGCTCTATTCCACCCTCGCGAGATCCCTCGCCGCGTTCATCACGCGCCTCATCATCTTCCTCTCGTAGCTCTTTCGTTGGCGACACCCTAGCCGTAGGTTCCTCCGCGACCTTTCTCCTCTTCATCATCACCAAATCCGTATCAGACGCGCTATGTTTCCCTGGACCTTGTTTCTGCCCACTCCTGCTACTTCCCCGCCGTCTCAACATGAGCGCCCCTAAGGAGTTAGCAAGTGATCCAGCGCGGGAATGCGGTTGTTCCTCCGATATGGTAGGTGAGGCAGGTGCAACAACGGGGGATTGCGGCGCGGAGACAGCGTTGCCACGCTCAACTTGCGTGCTACCGTTGGCGGGAGCAGGGGAACCCTCGGTATTGTCATCGCCTGTGGCTCTGCGACGGGTAGTTTTGCGCCTACTCATGGGATTGTAGTATTTGAGATGCGCGCGGGCTTCGGGGTCAAATTCGTCGTATATCTCTTCTCCAATGAGCTCTAAGACCACCGGTTATGATTAGCATGACAATCGTATCCTGTCATATTACTGCTTACCTTCAAGGACATCCTCGAGAGTAATGATACCGAGGGGCATCACAGCCGGGTCAACACTTTGGAGGAACTGCGATGTACATCGTTAGAACTTGAGCGGGTATTTTGGGTGGCTTCAGATACTCACCTCCTTCGCGCCGCCCTTCGGGAGAACGGCATCATCTGGCATCTGTTGCTCGCGACCGACACTTGTAATCTTGTCTCTAAGCTTAGACGTTGGCTTCGTCGCACTGTCCTTGGCCTGTGCTTCTTGTTCGGTAGAACCCTCTCCCTTCTCCAGGTCAGCATCATCCTGCTTCTTCTTGCTCTTACGACGCCTCCTCCATTTCCGCTTGATCTTCTCATCGAAAGATTCGTCCGCCTGATGCTCGTCCTCCGGCGTCCTAGCTGAGCCTTCAGTCTCGCCTTCACTTTCGGATTCTGACGACTCCTCGGTACTGCTGTCGTGAATACCAACCCGGTCCTTGAGTTTGCGCGTGAGACTCTTCTTAACTTGCTTCTTCACGCTTTCTGCTTTTTCTTCGCTGAAGCGGGAGACGATGGCCATGTGCGAGCGACCGGTTTGGAATTTGTCCAGGATGGAGAGGAGCGGCTCGTTCATTGGGACGCAAGGTAAAGGATTCAACTTCAGGCTGCGAAGAGGAGTCGCCTCCTTCGGATCAAGCATGAGACACTGGCATAGGTAATAGAAATTAGGGGAGTACTAAAATGCTTTCAGAACAACGAAAACTTGCCTGCTTGACTAGCAGGACACCGATGATTTTCTTGACCTTTTGATGCCTAAGGGGAGGCACCTTTGGGACGCCCTCTTGCAGAGGCTCTGTGAATACTGGTGCTTCAATATCTTCGTAGACAGGCACTCGTGAATGACCGGTGTCATAGATTCGTTTCATCGTATCGTAATCTAATTTGTCATCGATGCTAAGCATGAAAACCTTCTCTATCGGTGTCATGGCCTGTCGGACGACCTTCGAAACATATCGTCAGGTTAGCTGCCGTGAAAGCGGTATACAACACCTGCGGCGTACCTTTTCTTGTAGGTCCAGAGTGGCCCCGATAATAGTAACCGTGTCGGACTTTAGGTCACCGCCTAACGCCTGAGCAGAGGAGTGAAGTGCGATGAGCTCCTTCAACTCTGATAGACTGTGAGTAAATTGGCGGAGTCTCCTAGCAACATGAACTTACCTGCACGACGGTACATTATTCCATGGTGAGAACCCAAGATGAATTCAAGGAATTTGGCGACTGGCCAAGCAACGACTCCCTTTTGCGCAGTCAAATGATGAGTTAAGAGGGCGTACTAATTAGTGGAGAGATATCTACCAAGACAATTATGAGTATCCTAACAAACCAGGCCATGTGAGCCCCGATGGCAAGGCCGTAACGAGTGCATATCGATTGCGGAAGTATTTCCGAAAAACTCCAGTCATAATACCCAATCAACAACGTTGTCAAACAATCATACGTAGAGAGAGACATACATAACGATCAATACTGTACTGACCACGACGCCTGGAACGCCTCCTCCAAGTACGGGGTCAGCAATCACCGGAAGCGTCTCGTTCACAATCATGTTTGCCAAAATTAGAGTGATCAGCAGGAGGTGTCCATTTTTACGAATTGGTTGGATCTTCCTAGCATATTCCTTTTGCTTGCTGATGTCACGAACACCGTCAGTAAGAAACTGAGAGAGCGATATGAAGCGAGCAAACACTCACGGAGTCCCACTTATACTGAGCACATGGAGCTGTGTCTCGTCCAAGCTCATGTAGCCCAACGTCAGTCCGGCGAATAAACCAGACAATAGGACTAGCACGGGAATCAATATAGCAAACGCTATGAGTTCCCCTCCTTGTACTTCTGCAGCTCTCTTGTGCAGAGTCGCGTGGTGGTGTTGACTGTCACCATGATTGAATATCCGGCTGACGGCCTTCGGTGCAAAGTTTATGGCGACATTGAATATAGGATATAGTATTCGTAGATTCCGAGCATACGATGAGTGTATGGGTGTCGGCACCATGCGTTTCTTGGATGTTGCGGCCAAGGATGTCCAAGAGGTTGGCTTGCAACGACAAGAGGCTAGAGGCTAGCGGAGGCTAAAACTGCCAAGTACATTCATAGTCTTGGCACACTCTTCCCCGACATGACGTAATGCCGCCCTCGGACACGTGGTAGTCATCACCACCGTCAGCCGATTAGGCAGGTCAATAGGTTCGCAAGCCATGGAGAGGAGACTCAGGAGAGGATTTGGAGGTAACACCCAAGTAACACCGGTTCCATGAACGGTATCATAACATCTGGGTTACGCCGGTACTGGCGCCTTTGACTAGAAGCTACAATTGCGATTCCGCATGAAGATCAAGTACTTCTATCCAAAGGCGCGGATTACGCCGGACCCTGTGCCTTTACCCACAATCTTCCTGGCAATCCGAATAGTCCCCCTCTCCGACAAACCTCCTCCAATGCATCCACTTGGATATCCGCTCCCATCCCACCAATGATGTTGACGGCAACTCCTCTTGGTTTATCTGCGTCATAGTTGACGGAGATCGTGACGGAGCCAGTTATCGGGTAACGCTCAGGAGAGGTCAGCACGATTCTGCTGCGACGAGGCGAGGACAACGAATGTTCCCCGAACATGTCAGTTTCTGCTGAGATGTGCACGTTTACGGGGATTCTGCGAGGGGTTATATGGCCTACACGCATATTTGTCAATGAAATTCCAACGATATCAGGGTTGGGAAGCGAACCTGATAGCACGGCTTGTAAATCGCTCTCTCCGACGTCCTCTTCATCATCCATCTCTTCGGACTGTTCATCTTGGGCGAGGCCTTCCGGAGCCCACTGACACCCCTTGATGGTTTCGTTCAACCAGCATTGTTCCCGCACAATCTGACGTGACTCGTAAATTTAATGGTATTGGCGTACTGTGCAACAAGCTTACCTCGAGAACCGCCAGCACTTCCCGGATCGTTTGTACGGGCACTCTCTCCAGAACGAATCCTGGTTCGTCTGGAGCTGTAAATCGGATCCAACACGGAGGATGTGCCCCGGTCGCGGATTTCTGTGAGACGCGCACGTGAGTTGAGGGTGATAGGGTGCGAGTTAGTGTCGTACATAGAGCGCAGCGTAACGCCCATTCGACGTCGAGCTGTCAAAATTGAGCTAGAACACTATCAGTACCAAGCTCGAAGATCCACCTGCTTGAGGAACATACCAGAAGATCCACCCAGCTTCCGACGCCAAGGGGCATCACAGGGACAGCCATGGTATCGTCTACCGAAGAGAAAGGGTTGATGACATTCTCGATTTCTCTCATCTTGGCCTGACTCATGACGATCCCGCGAGTTCTGCCACCATCAGTGAAATCCAAATACCATTTGTAGGTTATGCCGAATTCTTGGGAGTCAGCAGGTTCCAATGCCTCGACGAACGTGTGGTTCAGATCTGCCCGTTCTGGCGCAAGCGGGAACGTAGGTCTAGGCTGTAGACTTTCTATTGACATTGAGTCCGAGGGGAAGGACGGGCTTTTAGAAGGCGTGAGGACGAGTGTTGCAATGGCCACCCCATCGTGTCTTGGATTTGACGCCAGAAATGAGCGGATTTGAGGAAATGGTATGTCAAGAGCTGGAAGTTTGATGTTAGGATACGTCGGAGGCAGCTTGGCGGGAGTGCGGAGGAGGGAAAGATACGCAATAGGGGACAAGTGTAGCAGGAATGAGATGCATGGACACGTCAAATATGGTAACGGCAATGCATGTGCGCGCATGAGGAAGATATCTAAAGGCGTCTGTGCCACAGAGAGAGTACTAAGAGTTGGGAGAGGAAATGGTCAGTACAATACTACAGAGAACCAGCTAAAAAACCCACGATGCAAGGTTCGCGGCCTCCTCTGTTGCAAGAGGTTCCAGTATTTTAGCTGCGAGGTCATCGATACCGTTGAACCAATGTAGTCCATGGTCCCCTTCACGCAATGCCAGCTGGTCAGACTTCATGAGGTACTTTAGATGCTCAGATATTTTTCGGCCCAGTCTAGCAGCCTCCACCGTATCTTGGCTTTCTTCATCCTTCTGCACCTCTCTCAGGAAATCCCTGAGACTATCCGCTAGAAGACCATCGAGGGACGCAGAGCCCTCGGTAGTGGAGCTAGCAGCACCATTGGGGACGGCGTACGACGTCCTCACGCCGGAAACTCCGAGGATAGGACTTTGAGGGTCCGAACGATCCACCGAGAAGTCGATGTCCACGACAAGAACTTTTCCGCCAAGTACGACTGTCATACGGCCCTCGCGTTCTTCCTCCTTGAACGTCTCCATGCCTGCCGACGTGGCCCAGCTTTCTACCCGGGATACACACCAGTCGACCATGGCTGTACGGTCAAAAGGAATATCTTCGCCAAACCCAATCCCTTTACCTTTGCGCAACTCCGTTACAGTGCGACGCAGAATCTGGTCGGACTGTCCTGAGAATATATCAGACATGGCGGTTCAGGGAGAATTTATATAAAAATACAGACAACGTGAGATTTGTGCGCTATGGATGTATATTGCCGAAAGGATGACAGTAACTTCGAGTCGGAGAGAGGCATCTGAAGGTAAGCATTGAGGTTCGACGTGAGAGTGTCCGTTGTTTCAATAAGGTCCCGCAGGACTGTCAGTGCCGGTTCCGTCGCGGCGGAGAATGGATGGAGGGGCTGGTCAGGAAGATCATCATGTAGGTTGAACATTTGCATAAGATGCAGCACGGTTGTTCCTGGAGGGTGGGGCGCAACATTGGAGGCAGAAAGTAACTGCTCTGTTACGCTCGCCATACTGGTTTGTGTGTTTCTTTGGCTGAGCGATGAATCCCTTCTCCGATGAGATTATAAATAACCTTGCGCTACGTACATGAGTGCGTTTTTTGCGGAGCAACTCACCGCAATATAAGCGTGAATGGCTTCAGGCGACTTTGGCTTGTTCAGATTCTGAGTTCTCGACGTTCGTTTGCGATGTTCCTGCGGCACGTGAGTTTGACGCGACGCGTCTCAGCCAATGATAGGCCAGCGTCAAATGTAAATGCCGGCGTTGACGGGAATGCGACTGCACGGGAATGCGGCTAAAACGGGATCACAGAGCGCAACGACATGAATCATTGAATGCATGAACAACCATAACAGCCGTTCTTAGCTATGTACAAGCCGCTAGGCTCTAGCTCTACTGAACCGACACTTGCGGGAATAGACGGGTAAGTATGGATGTGGGTGTGGCCATGGTATGCTCGGGATCCTGGAGGATATAAAGGAGCCGCAGGAGGCTCTACACTTCACCAACCAATCCTCCTCTGCTTCGAGTCTCAGAGAGATAACACTTGCCCTGCTAACATGTCGAAGCAACTCGTTTGGCTCATAACAGGCACTTCGTACGTACTGCCAACTTGCGAGTATACGTAGATGTCTTACCGTGATCCTTCATACTAGGTCTGGTTTGGGTCGTGACTTGACACTCGCTGCTCTGAGGCGCGGCGACAAGGTCATTGCTACTGGCCGTGCGAGGTCCCTCGCTAAGTTAGACGACCTCAAGCAGCAGGGAGCAGATGTTCTAGAGTTGGACGTCACCTCTCCCCTTGAGACACTGCACCAAATTGCGAAAGCTGCCGTCGCTATTCACGGCCGTATTGATGTTGTGGTGAATAACGCAGGTAAGTGTGCCTCAGGAAGACAGACTTCAAATGCTATATGATTGACGCACGGGCATATAGGCTACATGGAAGTCGGCGCCTTAGAGGAAAATACGTATGTTACAGTGCCATGTTCCTACCTCTACGGTCGCGTTCTAATATACATACCAGTCCGCAAGAGACCTACGACCAATTCAAGTGCGCCTTCAACGCATGTCTAGTAATCTGCTGATGACTGATATCCCCTATGCAGCACGAATGTATTTGGACCCCTGAACATTAATAGGGCCTTCTTGCCCTATATGCGTCAGCAAAAGTCAGGCACCGTTGTGTGGCTAGGTTCGCTCGGTGGCTGGAGGTTCGCATGTCCCGATTCACCGCCGACTTGAAACCTAACTCGACTATGCCATATGTAGGGGTGGTGCAAGTGCTGGTCTCTATGTTGCCACTAAGCATGCTGTCCGAGGACTGGCCGAGAGCCTTCACGCGGAGATTTCCCCTCTCGGCTTGCGCAGCATCGTTTTCGAGCCAGGATACTTCCGCACGTCCTTCTTGACGGCAGATCATCGTGGGGGTGACAAGACGCGTATTGAGGATTACAGGGCGATTAACGATGCTCAAGCTGCCGTCTTCAACGGTATGTGGGACGAGATTGACGATACAGAAGGGCGCAAAACTGACATTACCTCCCTAGCTTTCAACGGCAAGCAGACAGGAGACCCGAAGAAAGCTGTCGAAGTCATCATCGACGTTGTCAAAGGTGAAGGCGTCGCGAAGGGCAGGGAATTCCCTACCGTGCTTCCCTTAGGCAGTGATGCGTACAGCGTCATTACGGCAGTAGCTCAGGAAATTATAGGAAGACTCGAGGCGTGGAAAGATGTCATTACTAGCACGGACTTCCCGAAAGGTACATGAAGAGACATCTTCCTGTATACGATTCCAGATCGAATAGATATACAGTAGTCGTGTATCTACAGATGTTCGGTACTGGGAAAGAAAATCACAGTGTCAAATGTGGGTTAAGCTCATTTCACTCTAGAGGTCCTGCGATCAATGCCTCGGCATCAGCAGACCGGGGAGTTAAACGACACGGAAATGGTGTAGGATGGCTGCGAGGAAAGGTATACAATCAGCGAAACTTCACCGTAAAGACAACCAACTCACGAAAGGGTGCCCGGTTTCATCGTGAATTCCAGACATATAGGCTTGCCACTGTCATCTCGGGCAGGGGATATAGTGAACGTTTGAAGGACGTGGGTTACGATCGTGTATAGAGAGTTCATGGCCAAATGTCTCCCAGGACAGGTGCTGAAATTCTTCGTCAGCAGATTTCATTTAGACACCGTGTCTAGATCGCACCGTCTACCGATCCCGAAGGATACCTTCTCTGGATCCAAGACGTCGTGATTCAATTTTCCGTCCTTCAGGAAACGTTCGGGCTTGAACGAGAACGGTTCAGGATAGTTGTCCTCGCTGTGAAGGATGGCCCTTGTTTCAAGTATCTTAGTGATTGGCTACCGCGCGAAAGACTCGGACTTACCACGAGTTCTGGAATAATGTATCATGGTATCACTCGAAGGCAGATCTGCAGTGTAGTCGGACGGAGAACGTACCACAATCATGATAGATCCTCCCGGAATGTGGTAACCCTCGTATTCATCGTCCGTAACGCTACGATGGAACAACGCTGTGTCGAAGGATAACATAGTCGCGTTAGAATATCTATCTGAAGCACCATTTAACGCACATAAGGGAGCAACAAGCTCCCATCTGAGAAGCTCCTTTAGGAGACTTTGAACGTATGGGAGGGATGGGCGGTCTTCGAACTTGGGAAGGCGGTATGGGCCTACGACTCTGTCTACTTCATCTTGAGCCTTTCGCTGAATATGAGGATGAAGAGCCATCGCGATAAAAAACAATGTGACGGTGGAAACTGTCTGATGGAGACGACTTGAGTAAGTCAGAATGCGGGGGCAGTAGTATGACTCACTGTATCAGCTCCGGCTTATGAGAAACGAGTGAGGGGCCCGAGTCAGTAAGAAACACATCTCTAGAGGTCAAGACAAACCAAGATAAGCAACACCCGCGGCCTTCTTCGCACTCTCTTCTTGATCAGTGGCACGAGAAGCCGCCCCAGTGTCTTCGATATTCTGAAGCATGCTCGCTGCGACACTATATGAAACGGAATTTCCCGATTGCTAAAACAAGTCGAGGTCAGGTTCTCACCATAATGGATGACATCGGGTTCACGGCGTACCATCGCTTTCTTCACCTGCTCAAACGGCTTGTTGAATAATTCTAGGCCTTGCTTCCTCCAAACAAATGCCTTCCTTTTGAATCCTGCACCGGGAAAAGAAGCGGGTATATACTTCACTGAAAGATCATAGCCAAGCAGTGTCAATGGAGTAGAGAAATGTTGGTGAGCGGACATACAGAAAGGTATATACTCCACCAAGAACCGGCCGGGGGAGGTTGTCTCATTGAAGCCGTCAATAACGGCTTCAGCTAATTCCACGTACTCGTCACTTGCGTTTTGAACGTCAAAACCATAGCATATCTTGAGTATACTGGACGCAAACGCCCTGACCACCCAGTCTGAGATGGGAAAGCAGATATGCAGACGACAAGGTAGCTCACAAACGGATATGTGCAGGTAGATCGTGAGGCGTTTCACGAAGTCGCTTCAGAAATTGATGTGCCGAGCGTAGCTGGACAGGTTCGTATTTCCCGACTGCTTTGATGTTGAAATATTGATGGAATGATCTACTTGTGTTGCGCCATTGTTCGCCGTAGGGCATTAGCCCGATGATGAGCTGGTTGTATCTTGACCTTCATGCGAGATGGTGGTAACGGGGGGTTATGCAGGGATAAGTCGGATATACTGTAGAACAAGACTCACAGGTCGCTCAGCATGGCTGTTTGAGGTCTATCCGAGTAATTCTCATGTCGATTGTCGAATAACTCTGTAGCTGCCTCCATGGACGAGACAATGATGAAGGACTGCCCGAAAACGGAGAAGTGCATTATATCTCCTGCAGTTAATACTCAATCCATTTAGTGACATTCACAGGCAAGGTACAAGTACTAACCGTACTGTTGAGCCATCGTACCCAATGTTTTCCAGTTCTGTGTCTTCGACGAAGGGAAGTTGAATAGATTGCCCAACAGTGGCAAAGGCCGAGGTCCAGGAGGTAACGGGAGTTTCCTCTTAGCTACCCACCATGTCCTGAATAAAAGAGAGAGTAGAAGCACTAGGCTCGTTATCGCAAGAGAATTCGGGATATCCCCAACGAGCGTCGGCATGTTCAGACCCATCTGGAAGGGGTTGGCCGAGCGGTGGTAACGTCTGAGCGTTGTGGGACTCTGCATATCCGTCACCTATATACTACAGCTGCTGTGGAAACCTGCCAATGTAACTTTGGAACTCCCAGGGTAATGCAGGAGAGCAGTATTTGACAGAAGCAACTCTGCTGACCCCCTTACCTTCTAACGTGAGCTTCGACAATGACGGGGTAGTCATCATAGTACATACAACCGTGGCTGACGCTTCTACGTCACAGTCTCCTGTTGCAGTCCATGTCAAGGGGACGATAAGGAATGGAGCGCACGGATTCAAATTCTTGCGGTTTGCGCAGGAGACCTGCTAAAGTCGCGGAGGGTTTGACAGGTGTAGGTGCAAGTGCAGGGTTGGTTGTCGAATTGGATGAGGCGATGCCCTATCTGATGCAAAGCAGTCTAGTGCAAGACGCCGCTCACCAGCCTGACTGTAACAATCACTGAAAACACTCTGAAGGATCAAAGCTTCAGCACGGATGTGGTGCGTAACTCGTCAACGTCATAGGTCGGGGACGCCACAATCACGCTAGTCGAGCCAAGTAGTCTGTCAAGTGGTGATTGAATCACCCATCCTAGAGCTGATGGCCTCAGGATCAGTATGGGAGGAAGAGACCGAGAGGGCGATATTAACTTGTTCGCAACGTTGATGTAATCAATCGTACTAACCTAGGAAGCGAAAGCAATACCAGCCCAGGAGTCGAACGGGCCATACAGGTGTACATTGGACATGATGTCCGGCAGGCGATTGGCAGCATGACTGACAAGAAGAAAGCAGATCAGAACCATGTCCAACCCGACGCAGATCTTTCAAGACGGGGAGCGCATATTTGTTTCCTATTCAGGCATCCTCTCGGAGAGGTCCCGCAACCAAGACTTCAGCATCGGAGGAGCGTGGAGTAATATTACATGGGAGTAGGGTGGGATGGCTGGCAAGGAATGGCAAGGGTGCCCAGTTAGTAGCAGCTTAATCCTCCAACTGGAGCTTGGCGCACTTACGAGATAATCGCCGATTCCATCGTGAAGTCTAGACATATAGGCTCGCCACTTTCGTCCAGAGCAGGGGATATAGTGTACGCGTGAAGGACATGGGCCACGGTGATGTACAAAGAGTTGAAGGCCAAATGTTTGCCGGGGCAGGTACTGCGGCTATGTATCAACATCTTCGTACGATAGAGAGAACGCAAGACGTACCGTCGACCAAACCCGAAGCACGCCTTCTCTGGATCCATGACATCAGGGTTCAACAGTCCATCCTTAAGGAAACGTTCAGGATTGAACGAAAAAGGATCAGGATAATTGCGTTCGTCATGTAGGATTGCCCTGGGCTCAATGATCAGTTTTCTATCCACCGGTACAGATGAACCGAAGGAACGGTTATTCACCAGGAGTTCTAGAGTACGAGTACAATCAGGTATTAGGTCGAGGATAGGTATACCATAAGTGACAATACATTACCCCAATGACGACGGAACCTTTGGGTATACGGTAGCCTCTGTATACATCCTCTTCAGTATTACAGTGAGGTAGCGCTAAAAAGGGGCGATTGAGCGCAGTCTTGGAGACGATCGCACGTCACCACTCACATAGGGGAGCTACAAGCTCCCACCTGAGAAGCTCCTTAAGGATGCTTTCGATGTATGGAAGAGATGGCCGATCTGCGAATGTTGGAAGGCGATATGGACCTACGATCTTGTCAAGCTCCTCCTGAGCTTTACGCTGGACATGGGGGTGGAGTGCCATGGCAATGAAGAATAGCGTAATAACAGATACAACCTAACAAGGTCATTGCTTCACTTCGAATACCTGTACTGCAGGGAACAACGCACTGTGTCATACCCAGCTTGAGTTTCCGATGAATGACGGGTCATTGTGATTATAGTACTGCTTCCGGACATGGGATACATACCAAGGATAGCAACACCTGTTACCTTCTTCGCGGTGTCTTCAAGCTCACTTGTATTGGGATTACTCTCAATACTCGCAAGCATGTCTGCTGCGATATTACCAGACATAGAAGTCCCTGATTGCTGGATTGAAATGATATCAGTGTTAGTTTCTGCATACTCAGAGGTATTACAGTACATACCATAGCTTCCTGTACTGCGATGAAGGGTTTGTCGTATGCTTCGATGACCGTTCGTCTCCAATTCACGGCAAGCCGCTTGAAATCAGCTCCAGGAAACCACGTCGGTAGATACTTTACTGAAAAACAATGTCAATTGCAACCCCTGCATAAAAACGAACGACGCGAGAGTTCCACATACGAAAGTGTAAGTACTCGACCAGAAATTGCCCTGGGGAAGTCGCCTGCTTGAATCCATCATTGACAGTTTCTGTCAATTGCACATATTCATCGTTTGGATCTTGTATGTCGAGGCCGTAGGTTATCCTGAATATAGAGGAAATAACTGCCCTGTTTCTGATTGAAGCGTGAGACTTGATTCACAACTGGAGGTTACATACAGACGGATATGCGCTAGTAGATTCTCAGGCGTCTCTCGAAGATGCTTAAGGAACGTATGCGCCGATTGCGACTGTATGGACTGGTAGTCCCGCACAGCATTGTTATTGAAGTAACGATGGAAATATTTGCCCGTTTTGCGCCATTCTTCGCCGTAAGGCATGGTGGTGAATATGAGTCGGTTGTATCCCAATCTACGAATCATAAGGGGCATATCAAGCAAATACCTACAGGTCTCACATTACAGATCATCTAGCATGGTGCTGTGAGGTCTGTCCGAATAGTGCAGAAACCTCCTATCGAATAAATCCGCAGCTATCTCCAGGGACGAGACAACAACGATAGATTGCCCTAAAACAGAGAAATGCATGATATCTCCTGTAACTCTGGTCAGCACCTTCTCACGACGTACACCTGTAGATTTACCGACCATATCGCTGAGCCAATGCACTCAGTGCCTTCCAATTCTGGGTCTTCGGAGACGGGTAGTTGAAGAGATTGCCTACTAGTGGCAGAGGTCGAGGTCCGGGAGGTAGTGGGTGTGATCCTCTTTTCGACGACCAATATGCTTTAATTGCGGCAGTGAGTAGAAGCAGCAGGCCTGTCAGCGCAACGGTTATAGGAATGTGGTCATTCATAACCATGGTTATGCCAGGATTGGTTGAGGGATTGGCGGAGCGGCGGTTACGTGCTCAAGGCTTGCAGTGCTATACGCTTGCGAGAGGGGGGATGCCGGTACTCCACAGAAGATACTGTGGAAGCGAAGTGATAATGCCTATTAGTAGACGCTTGGACTTGCCTCAGCATGGAATTGCATATCCCAGGATTGGAAGCATGCATTCCCAAGGTCTCTAACTATAGACACCACTGACAGCGTGTGCTTCAAATTGACTGAGGTATAACCAGTCGGCGGCGCTCTTGATAGGTTGAATGAGACTCGAGAGGGCAGTACGTCGCAGTACTACTGTGCAAAAGAATGAGGGCACACTAGTATAGCCATCGAGTTCCCGGGGAGCTGGACTCATACTGAAGCGGACGTGATATCATCAACGAGTAGAGCTCGGGAAGTGGGTGCATTGTAGAACATGGAAGAACTTGCTTGAGAAGGATGCTCGCCTTCCTTTTGCAGCGATACCTGCCTTTGTATGGCAATGGCTTCATCACAGTTCTCACCAGACACACATGGCCACCTTCGTCATTTGAGCTTCGAATCGTAAACCCGGGTGGCAGACAGACATGCTGCTTCTGCACAGGTAAAAGCTTCCTCCGAGTCAGCCTTCCTGTCACAGATGAAAGTCTTAGTTATATTCTGTTAGCATCATGAACGTACTGCAAAAGACATGACAGTACGCGCCGATGGGGTAGTGGTAACCTGGGTCGTTGCCATGAATACATCGACCCGCCGGGGGTTCGATTCCCCCTCGGCGCACTGTGAGGATGTCATTGTGACAAGTTTCTTTTTTTCGTCCGTTACGGTAACGTACGTACGTACTATCAGGATTTGCAACTGTAAGCCAACCTCTGCAAAACCCCCCTTTCTCAAGTAGCTTTGACGGCTGCTCCAGACTAAGCAGCAGCAGATCACGTACGTACGTCAACCTAAGTATTCACGATTAACTTACTACGGCGGCGTGTACGCCAGTACTTCAGGCCTCAGGTTGAACAAAACGGTCAAAACCCTTCTGCAGACTGCGGCCAATGGATTCGCTGAGGCATCCAATGACTGGCGGTGAGAAAACCAATTGAACATCCTACAAGTACATTACAGTGGTAGAGAAAATGATAGAGCACATTGAAGGGGAACACTCGTACAAGCTCTGTGGAGAGGAGTTACTTCAGGACAGCACAAGCACTGATACGCCGGAGACCGAAGACGAGAGAAGACGGTGGCCCCATTGGTATCTGCGCCAGAAAGGCTAGAACGTGGCAATACTATAGTTCTTACTATAGTTCAAGGTTGAAGCTTGACCTAGGATCACGGCCATGGTCAATATAACGATCCTGTAAGGATATCATCCATCAAGCACGCACCTCAGCAATGGCTTGATTCACCGTCTCCTCGTAACACATCGCAAACCTCAATAGGTCCCGATACCCTCTAGCAGCACACCGCGGACACTCGCTCGCCTTCTCGTAAAATTCATCAAGTAGTTTCGTCCTCGAAACTACAGAGCCACACGGCTGCTCGCGAAGCAACAGCAGGCATTTCTGCATGTAGTTCTCGAACCACTGCTTCGGCGACTTCTGACGTGTCCTATAGCCCCCACTGCCGTCGGGCAAGCGTACGGGATAGGTAGTCTTCGAACGAGGACAATCCTCGTTTGGGCATACGAACCAGATCCACCCGTCACCACCGGGATGGGCTGGAAATACGCCTGGCCAGTACCGGCTATTGTGCATGAGCTTCTTGTCGGAGGCTAGAATCCCACAACAGTAATGGTACCGCAGTAAGGTTTGGAGTTGACGGGCAGGAAGCTGGTCGTATTCGGGGATGGGAAGCATGATGAGTGACGACATGGGGTGACGGAGGGTGAAGCGAGCGGCAAGGACAGCTGTATCTTCTAACTTGAACTCGCACGCGATAGCGAACACCCGTACCGGATCCTTCTCTGCAAAGGACGCCTCGACAATCTTTATGAGACGTCCTTGTAGCTTCCACATCCCGTATTTGTGTACCGCCACAAAGAGGTTGCGCACTTCTTCCAAATCCTTCAATTCCGGGTCATCCACCCCGCCAGGGTAGCAGAAGCTGAGCATCTGCAGGGTTGTCTGCGGATCTGCGTCAATGTGGATGACCGGAAGTCCCTTCTCCCGCCTATACCCTTCCTGCGTCTCAAATATTTCCTTGAGTACGGCCGATGCAGTAGAGAGTATCGATTTGTGTACCCGGAAGTCGGCCCCTCCTGCGCGTATGACGACATCGGCATTGCTAAGGTCGACTGGTTCTGTCGCTGCATCTGCGTCATCATGTGTCCCAGTCGACCAGATCTGACTGGCGGCGGCCACTGGCATGTCAATGGCGATGGCGTGGTGTAAACAGGGAGGACTAGAAGGATCTTAGGATCCCTACAAGAAAGCTCCCAAGCACACCTATGTATATGGGATTGACGCCTCAGATGCAATGATGCATGAGGCAAGGACCCTGAGGAGCAATGCGCAGAGCAGAATAACTTACCGAATGGGGCGAAGTTATCGGTCTGGACAACTCACCAGCTGGACAGTCCGGCGGATAATCATGAGAACCGAAGGGGTCAAGCAGCACCAGATAAGGGTGCGAGCTCGCCATTGAGCAGGCTTTGACAGATGCCACCCAAGTTCCTGACGTCTCTATTGAGACTGGCACGTCATTCATAGAATGTGATCTGGGCGGTTGTGGCGGGTGCTATGCACCAGGGAATCGGACCTCACGCTGGATTTTCGTACTGCGCATAAATGCATGCATTACTAGATAACACAGCCAAGAATAAGATAGATTAACGTTTGACCCAGGTGTACTGCAGAACAAAGTCAGCGAATGTTCGAACAAAGGATGAAAAGTACCGCATACCCCTTCACGAGCCTTCGGCCTACCAGTCTTCTTACGCTCAACCATACGCGGGTCACGTCGGAGTAGTTTGGCTGTGGTGGGGTGTGAACACCATGGAATGCATCTAATGCTCCAAATAACACACCTTTCTTGAGTACTTGCTCTACTTCTGGCACATGAGCAGCAAGTCCTTTGGCGATACCGAGAGCGACTGCGCCGCTCTGACCCGTCGTACCTCCCCCACGCACAATGGCGAAGACGTTGTAGGCACCCACGAGCCCAGCGATCTTGAAGGGACGCATGATCTTCTCACGGTCGGCAGCATGGGGGCTAAGCATTGCGATATCAATTTGACGGGATCTGACATCGAGGATCACTGCACTCACAAGTATTTTATAAGGGGGGCATTGTTGATGATGACATTAGTACTGGTAACTTCTATGGGTTCCTTCGGAGGGGTGATTGGTTGCGGTAGGAAAGGTGTCAGGTTTGAGGCTTCAGCAGAGGCATCGGCAGGCTCAGACTCAGGGATTTCGGGGGCGGGAAGGAGGGGTGAAGGAGGTGAAGGTGAAGATGGTTTCGTTTGAACGGGGATCATCCAGACTCGGGCTGAGCTTTCTTTCCGCCGTCCAACGGTGTAACTTCTTCCGTATTCGTCAAATTTGACAGGCTTCCTCTTTCCCCTCTCCAGAACGTCCGCCTTGTTATCCTTCTCAAAGAGGGAGATGACTTCCGCGACGCCGTTTGCTATCTCAACGCAGCCTGCTGTCTCTGCTATTCTCCTGAACTCGTCCAGCTGGTTAAGGAGAGAAACGAGTCTTCTGTAGCGTGCGGTTGATAGCTTCGTTTCGATGAAGTTGCCCATCACGTCCTTTTCCTTCCATGCCGGGTTTGGTTTGGGAATGACATCCCGCGCAAACTTGGGAAGAGGAAGAAGTTGGAGGCCTCGGAGAATGGATCTAGTGGTTGTGATTGCAGACTCGAGTTTGTCTACATGGTCGAAGTATGCTGGCCGTCCAGTATAGAAAGTTGGCGACGAAGGCCGACGTTTCGTCCGCGAAAACGAAGGAGCGACCTGGGCCACGGCCGCGGGTGGGACATAGGTTGCGCTCGCTGTTGCGTACGTCCGACACAGAGGGGTCTTCAGCTGCTGCCGGAGAACATTGAACATCGTCCTCGCTGCCAGAAAGAAACAGAGTTGAAGCCATCCAGACAACGGCGCTTCCCGGTAATTGCTGGCTGCTCGTGGGAATTACTGTCCTTTCTCGGAGGAGCATATGGATATGTCGTAGTGTGTTTGACGCCCAATGAACACACCTGCACGCTGTGTCCTCCTCTCCTGGTTCTCTACGTTCTTTGAAGGCTGGTCACCCTTCTCGACGCTTACATATCTCTCGGCGTATTGCAGGATACAAATAAGCTCTCCAAGGCTACTTCGTTATGGCCGAAACCAACTTCTCAGGCGCACTTGCCACATGGAAAGACATTAACTTGTCTGAGTTGCAGAAGACATTGGATGCGCAAGGGATCGAGCTCGTAGAGAACCAGAAAGAGAGTGTTGTGGGTAGGAAGGCTCTTGCGGACCGAACGAAAGGTGAGGGACACGAGACGGGTGCAATGCGGGTCATACGGTCCTAAGTTCGCGTAGACTTCAAGAAGATCCCGGACGACGAGAAACTGAACGCTTTCAAGGGCCTGTTGAAAGGTAGGCACACCCTGTGCTCAAACTATATTGCAGGTTACAAACACAGTCCTCAGCATACCAAACCGAGATCGACAACCTCACGAAGCGATGCAAGACAGCGGAGAATGCGTTCCTGAATGTGTACAAAGTCTTTGCGGAAGCACCGGACCCGTATCCTTTACTTGAGGCAGCCGTGGATCAGACTGTCAAAGTTGCTGAAGCTCGTGAGCTCGAAGACGAACTGAAGCGTGTACGAGAGGAGAACGCTGGCCTCCGGAAACGCCTCAACGAAACTTCGTCACTAGAGGCTGCCAAGCGGAAAGCGGAAAGCAGAGTCGAACAGCTGGAGAAGAAGGTCCGTGGACAATGTTGCTGCTACCGAAGACACGCATTCATTCCGCAACATATAGATGGATGATGTCATTCACGAACGCGTTGTCCAAAAGGAGAACGAGCTCAATGCGACTTACGACGAGAAGATGCGCAACTACGAAGCTCGGTATGTTTCAAGCTACTGGACGACGATCAAGGATGCGTCAGTTGCTGACCGTCTTGTAGTGAGCAAGACCTCCGAAACCAGCTCACACTCACGCAAAATCAGCTACGGGAACTTCGTTCGTCAAACGAGACTAATCAGGCTAAACTGCTGGACCAAACGCAACGACACGGTCAGATCCAACTCTCTAGATATCATATGATGCAAGCTAAAGTCGCTGCCGATAGACGGCGAAGTCATCGCGAAGCTCGCCGAACTCGACATGGTCGTCGCTGACCTTGAGCGGGCTAATAGCCGAGTCGCCACTATTGAACGTCGCAATGTCAGTCTCTGCTGTCATTTCTAAAGTTACTCAAATATTTACCTCTTGGCATATAGGAACTGCTGCGCGCAGAGATTGAAGCTATCAAGAGCGGAAGCGAAGGTTCAGATCGGTATGCTGTGTACGATATTCTCGTGCCTGTCTCTAAGTTGAATCTCGCCACATAGTGTCAAGGAACTCGAAGCCAAGGTATCCGAACTAGAAATCGAGACTGACCGCCTGTCGCAAGCACTCGATACTCAGAAGCTAGCTGCAGAACAAGCTCAGGCCCAAGCTTCGAAACAGCTGGAGGAAAGCTCCAGGGAACTTCAAAAGAGGGTCAGTGCATCAAGTTGCTAGAAGTGTCCAAGCTGACGTTGTATCTAGGCCGCTGAGATTGAGCAACTCAGGCAGAAACTGAAACAGTTCAGCGATTACGATGAGATCAAGCGCGAGCTTGACATTATGAAGGTGCGAAGAATCTAATCTAAAAGAAGACCTTTAACCCCGCATGACCAACCTTGGGCTGTTTATATCCCAGTACGTCGAGTTCGCTGGGCTTGAAGAAGATGACGATTCCGAACATGGGGACATCCCGAACGGCGATGCATTGGGCCTTCACCTTCCATCTCCCAACCCGGAGAAGGCCAACGCTCAGCATGGAAAATCTCTCGAGGTCCTACTTGCGACCAAGAACAAGCGCATTCTGGAGGAGCTCACTAGGTTCCGCGTACGCCGGGTAGTTATCAAGCATGGATATCCGCGCTGACATCGTTGGGTGCAGATATTGCACGGGGAACTTGAAGCCTCCCTTCAAGCTACGCAATCGCAACTGGCCGAGACAGAATCTGAGCTCCAGAAGCAGAAAACTCTGAACGAGAGGTTGGAGAACGACCTGCTGCAAATGGACAGGCACAAACCGAACGGTGCGGCTAGCAGCGGTGTCACGCCTTCTGACTCGACTGCCGAGCTCGACGCCCTCGCGGGCATCGAGCTTGGCAAGAGTAGGAAAGGCACACCGGCGAGACAAAGTCCCATACCGTTCACCTCGTCTGCCGATACATCCATCTTGCCCATCGTCACAAGCCAGCGTGATCGATTCCGTCAGAGGAACGCTGAGCTCGAGGAGGTATGTCACCCCACCTAGCTCGAAATCCAAGTGTAGAACTGCTTACACGCTTCCCTCAACAATTAACAGGAATTGCGCAAACAATTCAACATCATTTCCGAGCTTCGTTCTGAGGTGAAGAGTCTCCAGGCGGACAACGTCAAGCTCTATGAGAAGGTGCGGTACATGCAGAGTTATCGAGAAGACACCTCTGTGCGGTCCTCTACTCTGAACCCTCTGCCATCAAATGCCGCTGGTCGGTCAGATGATATGAGCAAATATCGTGCTCGATAGTGAGTGGTTCTACATGGATGATGGATGTGGATAGCATGAGCTGACTCATCAATAGTGAGGAATCCATGAATCCTTTCCAAGCGTTCAGAGGACGAGTAAGTTAACTCTAGTAATATTCGTAGCAGCGGTTGCTGACTGCTGACTGGCTGGATTCCTGCTACTCAGGAAGCGAACCGGGCATACGAGTCGCTCAATCCATTGGAGAGAGGTGTTTTAATACTTACAAGGGCGATCTTGGGTAACCGTCGAACACGGACTGCCTTCATATTGTATGCCATCGCTCTGCATCTGCTCGTTATGTTCACAACGTATGAATGCACAACATCTTCTGGGTCCCAACTACAGAAACAACCGAATCCGTACGGTTCATGACCGTAGGATTGTGGAAGTTGTCTCGCTCTGTTGTTACCCAGTCTATGCATCAGTCCCGCATGTTGTCATTTGGTTTCTCGTATATCGGATTATATTTACTGGCATATTATACTCGGACGGACATCTCTTTGCAAATACACTACTGCAATATCCAATGTGGTTGCGTGCCGATAAAGAGTCGAAAAAGAGTCGAAGAGATGCAAGAGCGGGCGAGGACTAGCGAGCTGCCTTGGCGGCATTCCGGGTTCGCCAAAATGCAAGTGCTTTGTCAACAGCATCCAAGACAGGTTTCATGGCCTGCATGATATCATCGTCAGTTCAAGAGTAGTGATTCCCGGTGGAAGGGGTACATACGACTTGCACCCGGGAGGGATCAACACCTTCCGCGTGTGCTTGCCGAACCAGTGCGTTCACCTTCTCATGCATCTTCTCAAGATAGCCTGCCATCTTCGCAGCTTTCGCCGCCTTCTGTGCAGGGTTTACTGAGGAGGCTGTTTGTAGCTCAGATGCTGGAGGGTATATTGATAACCAGAATTGTCTCAGAAATTCGTTCGCGGCTGTTTGACATGTTGTCATCGAACGGAAAAGACCTTCCGGTAGGTCGTCTGCGTAACAATGAAAAACGGTGAATGGTGAGTGAGCATTGTGAATTTATGGAACTCACGTTTCCGCATCTTGACGTCCAGCCGTGCCGAAACATTCTTTGTCATGTTCAGGAGGGCGGCATCTGCCGAGCTACGTTCCAACCGCAACTATCCCGTCTCATTGAGCTATGTGCTTTGGATCCACACGAGAGAATCACTGACCTGGCTCAGTCTGGTATGCCAACCGTGCAGGTTTCCTTTGAACTCTGCCAGCGCTGCTTTTACATCTGTCCTCTCCTTCTCGGTTCCACTCTCGTTGGGACGACCCTCAAAGTATCGTTGCCTATCTTGCATGTCAAGGAGGATTCCTGTGCTCTCTCGGTTGTCGTGCAAATCTTCTAGATCTAGTTGGGCATAACGCTGGAGAAGGATGTGATGTCACATGAAGTCTTTGCGAAACTGAAACCACTCGACTAACCTCTTCGACTCCATTGTCTAGTCGCCTCCGTTTGGCGGGTTGCTCTCCCCTAGGGCACAGATTATGAGAGATACAGGGGACGGGAGTGAAAACACGTACAACGCTGTGTTCAGCAACCTCGACGAATGTTCGTTGAACTTGCGGATAAGCGGTAGGACAGCCTTCTGCTTCCCTGCTTGCATTGTAATATCTTTCTCGTTTCCAGTCTTCGATGGCATGGAATCTTAATACTCATGCAAGCGGCAGGAAAGCAGAAAGTGTACCTCGACATGATCCACATTTGTGGCACCTAGGTCAATAAACATATCTACGCGATCCTCGCGAAGTTTCCGTGGCTCAATATCTGCCAACCGTGGTGAATATTGATTGATGAAGGATGAAGAAAGAGTGCTTGCGATGTACCATCATCATCCTTCTCAAGATATTTGTCGAATATTGGGTCGTCCTTCACTACGTGCTGAGCGGCGGAAGATCGAATGGAAGCACGGTGGGCATTGAACAACTTCGATTGGAAGTATCGTGACCAAAACTCCGCTTCGTTAAGCTAAAGTAGTGCCTCAGTATTTCTGACTCGGTGCAAACGTGAGATACCGCGTTTTACCTTGTTCGGTACGTTGTCGTTATAAGCCTTGGCTACCACAGGGTATTCCTCGAAAATGTCATGCACCAGTTGAGGCGTGATGACAATCTTGATCTCTCCATCCACTGTTTGCGGACGTGGATCCACCAGTTGACCGGGTTTACCTCGCCTTTGGTTCTCTGCAGCAGCTTGCGCAAGTAGTAGGTGCTTGAACCAAATTGTCAGCACTCATCTACACGACAAGACGAGATGGAGCTATTCACTTCACGACCCTCCCAAAATTCGTTCTCGGATATTTGGCCGGTCATCACCAATTCACGGTGCAACCGGGCAAGATCAGGATTGCTCAACAACACCTTCTTGCGCAGTCGGAAGTCATTTGTTGGGTCTCCCAAGGGAGTTCCCGAGCCCCTGGAGTCACTCGCCGCAACCGATGCTGCTCGAGACGCAGAGGGCATTGGAGTGCCCAAGGTGGGCCTCGGTGTACCGCCATTTGCAGTCTTGGATGGCAGAGGTGTCCCTGGAGTACCCGGCGGTCGTACATTGGGATTTGGCGTAGCAATACCGCTGCGGTTGCGGCTTATGACGTTCGTGAGTTCTGCCTTGAACTTTTCGCGTTCCGCGAGGGCCACGGCCTGTGGCGACGTGAAGGTAAAGTTGTGGCCGTTTTCATCTGACACCAAGCCAAGTTTCAGGCGAACTTGGGGGGAACCTTCCTTGCTGCAGAAGAGAGCTTTCAAGAACAACAGTCAACTTCAAAGTACGACATGACGGGCTCTGTCTATCAACTGACTTGCGGCATCTGATAGTGGGACTTTCACAGACGGGGCTTTCTTGCCATCATGTGTCCATTGTAGGTGCGTACTAGTGAGCTCTAGCAGCCCAGGGAGCTTCTTATATGATGCCCGTGCGGTGCATACGATGGAGGAAGGCATGGATGAGTGGGCGCTCGTCTGGCTCTGAGACGTCTTGTTAGGTAAGCGGGTCGTGCTTCCGCTTTTGGACATCTAAGTTCGTACTGGACGCGAACACTCGAGTCACGGGCACAACCTAGCCAAAAGCTTGAACGTGCGTCGGGCGATCTTTCGATTCTACTACATCGACCGCAATCATGGACCCCAAGGTTGAGAGGCAGCTCGTTGTGTTTGATTTTGACTGGTAACGATGCTTGCGCCTGAGTGCTCTCAAAAGACTTATCCGGTTCTTGCAGGTCTCTGGCAGATCAGGACTCTGATAGATGGATATTCGAAGTCCTTGCCCCAGACCTCCGTAGAAAAATGAAGAACCTCAAGGAGGAGGTTCAATGGACAGACCTTGTGTAAGGTATCCCTCGGACATGCTTCCTGACATCCCATTAATGTCCGAAGTGCATCCTCGCTGCGAGAGCTGCATGGCAGACTCGGAGAAGGTACAAGAGAACAAATTGAGGGTGCCCTCAAGATCATGCCCTTCGTGTGTCTTCTCTTTCCCGCCAATCTGTCGTCCTCGTCCTCAACGAGTCCCATCTGGAATACAGCATCCCGCAATGGTTCGCGCGGTGAAGACGCTCAAGGCCAAGGCTAGCCCTCAGACAGTCTTCCTCTGTCTGTCGAATGCGAACTCTGTGTTCATCTCTACGATTCTCAAGGTATACCCGGTTGAACGATTGTCCTAATAAATAGCGAGGTGAACGCCTGACCCACCACTTCATCACCAGGAAAGAGGCCTGGACGATCTTTTCGAGGAGATCATAACCAACCCGGCGGAATGGGACCCTTCTGGCTTGTTGAAGCTCCGAAGAAGGGTCGACCCTTCCGGACCCCAACATAAATGCAAAGTTGGATGCAGTCCAAACATGTGTAAAGGTACCGACGTCAGCCTCCTTAGCTTTTAGCCGCAGTATTCATCTCTAATTTACCGGGACGCAGGCGAAGAATTGGATGCATTTCTCGAACGTCATCAGCCTGCTTTCGACCGCATTATCTACATCGGAGATGGTTCGAACGACTTCTGTCCCATACTGCGCATGCGAAGGTACGTGTTCGGTATTCAATCATCTTTCCTCCCGCCGCCGGTCAATTCAATTCACTCATCCCACACGCTCAGCGAGGATTATGTCTTGTGCAGACGTTATCGGGGCTTACAACGCCGTATAGAGAACGAAGGTGAGAAGGATGGGTTGAAGGCAAAGGTGCTTTACTGGGCGGGTGCATGGGAAGTAGAGGAACTCTTCAAACAATTCTGACGCAACGGAGGGATACTGTTACCATCCTTGGTCTACGCACATCCCTCTCAGGATCAATCAATACAATAGATACAGCACGGCTGCCTTCTGATTTCAGTTTGAGGGGGTTATGAGGGACGCAGCAGGTTACAACCGGGTTATTGTACATAGGTGAGGCAAAAATCTCATGGAGAAACAGTCAGGCTACACCAGTATGGGCAAGAGTCCGTTTGGCGACCTGCGCGCCATAATATTGTGTCAAAAAAGAACAAAGAGATATGAATTCTGCACGGTGGGGAATTGATTTGAATGCGAGGAATACAGGAGTGTTGTTGTGCACAAAACGGGGTACGGAATGGTAAGATGAGAGGACCTATCATACCGTGATGAGCAACAAGGGATGAGAAGAGTAAGTTCCAGAATGCACAAACGCAAGACAGCAACGAAAAGTGAAATGTCCCTTTGAACACCATCGCTCGCTCACTGCGACCACAAATCCATCCCACTCTTCCGCCTGCTGTCTTTTGTGGACATTTGCCCTTGCGTCGTGGGCAGGGCATCAGCAGCGGTGAAAGGGTTACGCTGCTGAGTGTTTCCCGCGGGTACCACGCCTCCGCCATAGAACGACGTAGGTACCTGATTCGCGGGAGGAGCGACAGACCTGTTCGACGTATTCTGCTGCGAAGACGCGGAACTGTAGGGACCGTATTGGTCAGGCTGCATCGGGACGTATAGTGTACCAATATCCGTCCGTCGGTCAATCGAGTCAAAAGGGGAAGTCGGAGTCTGCTGTTGTTGTTGAGAGTACGACGCAGCGTATCTGCTGGCGGCAGTGCCCGAATTGTTGACATATGCTTGGGGAGGGTTGGGCAGGACGTTAGTGGAGGAAGCCCCATACAACGTGTGGTTGTCGTTCCGAGCGGCGGCCCTAGCGTTAGACATGGCAACGTCTCGTCTATCCTCATCAACGGCCATATGGTTGGTGTACGACGAATGAGCGAGATTCGAACTGGGAGGGTGGTAACGATGGTTAGTCGAGTAACCCCAGTTACTCAGTCCTTGAGATGCGGCCAACTGCGCCTGCTGTTCAAGGTATTCCAACTGAGGATAAGGCTGAGCAGCAGCCGCTTTTCCAGACTGTCTCCTCTCCCACTCTCGCAAAGGATCGTCTCGTTTGAGAACAGGCGTCAGAGCCTTCCGTCCTCCGATGACATCCTGGTTCATGTGCTGCAGCCGAGCAAGTGCGGGAGGAACGGCGTTGTCCACCATGTAATGCAGCGTGTTCGACCGGTTACGTGAGTTCGTCGCCTGGTGAGCGTTCTGCGGCGCCGCCGGGGCCATGTATACATTAGTCCAACCCTGTTGGGATGCACTCGAGGAAGCACCGAGGTGGCCGTGCGAGGTCTGGTGAGTGAGCGCTCGCTGCACGTTGGCATAGTTGGAATTGGCGTCGACGTTCCGCGATGCATATGAATCTTGCGCCGGTTGCTGAGGTTGTTGTTGCGTCGCCTGCTGCTGCTG